>JAOXJP010000003.1:14656967-14681332 GCA_025762735.1 Platanus orientalis | reverse complement strand
CAACAAAATCTTTTAAGATAAATAAATAACATTTATATATATGTGTGTGTTATTTATTAGAGATATAGAAAGAAATTAATATTCATAATAAAATAAATAAATTGATAAACAACATCAAAATTTTATTTAATAACATGTAACAATAAAATTTAAGAGAAATAAATAAAATAAATAATTAAAAAATTATTTAATTAAGAATTAAATGGACGAGAGAATACTATGTATAAGAAGCATGTCTAGAAAAACAATAGTGCTATCCACGTGACAAGTAATTACTTTAAGATTAACCGTTTAAAAGAAAAATGAAATAAAAGGACTTGATGACGTGATCCAACAAACCTTTAACTTGCATTTGAGAGATTGATTACTACGTTTTGGCTGGCCAATCCCTATGGTTCCCTGTGTTAGAGGCAGACACAAGCATGAGCGCCACGTGGGTACGGCCACTTTGCCAAATGTTGACGCTTGGAGGATGTGCCATTAACGTGATGAATGTTTTACAGTATGTCAAAACTCAAGAATCACGGCATTTAACACTGGTTCCGATTCCCAATTCAAGGTAAACGGGGACATTTGTGTTTTGTGGGGAAGCTACTTCTTCTGACTCATTCCAAACGCGTGGGCCGAAGAGATAAAGAAAGGAGTGGCTGCAGACCATTTATCCATGTAGAGAGTCAAAGACGAGACGAGAGTAGACGAGCCTTAAGCATTCAATTTGCATTTAATGGAGTTTAATTCATCCAGTGAGCTTCAGCTTATCATTTTCATGGTGAAAATGAATTTAAGAGGCCTAAAATCATTTCAATTTCACGGTTAAGAGCTTTCTTACTAGGAGGTTCACCAACCGGACCGGTAGATACTAATAAATATAGTGAAAGAGACAGTACATGTCATTAATTTTGATGATATAAGCTCATCCATGTCCATGGGGATGTGTGATTTTGTTGATTTGGCTTAGAGAGATATAGTGAAGGGGGATTTGGCTTAGAGAAATATAGAGAAGGGGGTTGAAGAAAGGTAGCTGCCATTAATCTGGATGACATAAAATAAGCTCATCCATGAATGCACATGGGGATGTGAGGTTTGCTTGATTTGATTCATTTATTTAACACCCACCAACCATCAAACTTCCACCATAAATATGGAAGGGAGCCCCACTCCATTTTTCACAAAGCAACTCAAAACCAGTAGAGAGATAGAGAGAGGAGGGGATGATGATGATGGTGGAAAAGAGTGACAAGGGTTCCGGCGGCGCTGCCTCTCCAAGAGAGATAGTGCTGGGTGTTGGGGAAGAAAAAGGAAGTGCGAGTGTGCGCACCGCGGAGACCCTGCTACGCATCCTCCCCATGGCCCTTTGCGTCACTGCGCTCATGACAATGCTCAAAAACTCGCAGGACAATAGCTATGGCGCCGTCTCATACTCTGATGTTGGAGGTTTTAGGTAATTATAAAACTGGGTTTCACCACTCTGATCTTCTGATAAATAGCTTTTTGTATAATGATCATGCAACTTGTGTGAACTGGAATTGCCCTCTTCTTAAATTCTAAACGGGTTGCAAATCTTACAGAAAAACTACAAGAAAACTGAAAAGCAAATTTTTGGTAATTGGGTTCCTTGTTTAGCTGTGTTTTTTCTTCTATCTTCGTTGAGATTCTGTCCATATTGGGAATTCTGCTAATAAGATTTAAGGGATTTTTTTATGGTCAAACTCAAGGTCGAAAAGGTCTCTATTGTTTCTCTGTTTAGTTATAGACATTATAGCAATAATTTACATAATCAGAACCCCAGTGAGATAGTAAGAATAACCAAGGAAAAGCAGAGGAGACCGAGAAGATTAAGAATAAAAAGAGAGTATGCCAGGAATTGAATTTCAAGCCTTAGGCACAGTGATCAACATCTAAGGAGGAAGGATCATTCTGGCTTTCAGTTTTTAGCTGTAGAAAATGAAGATAGGGAAAACCCATATTTACATATTTAGGATTTGCTCATTAAACGTAGAGACGAAAGCAGTTTTCATCATGGTCTTATACTTACTGGCATGTGAGGACGAAGATGCCAGGCATTGAACAAGGCTAAGATAAATGAGATACTGCCATGTAATGTAAACATTCACACACATATTTGAAGCTCTGGTGTTTTGAGTTTTAATTATTATTATATGAGCCTCAAACTAACAGGTTAAGTAGACAAAAGATCATATTGAAAAGAATATCTCAATCATGAATCTTTCTGTATTTATTTTAGTAGTAAGAAAGAATTTCAATTGATCTCCAAGAAAGTTCAAAAAATGTATACAAAACAGATGGTTAGAAATCATCATATCATACTGATTTTTTGTGTGTTTAATCTGTACAGTGTGTCTCATCCAGCTGTCTGTCTTGATCTCTAGATTTGAGACAACTAGGGTCCCTAGGCTCATGTATGGGTTATGTTCACCCAAGGCTGAGAGCTCTCTTTGTAAGAACTACATTCTTTTCAGTCCCATTTTCTAACCATATGATAAGCGGGTCTTTTTCTCCTCTTTACATAGGAAAGAGAGAATGTTATAAACATCATCTGATTCTACAAATAGTTGCCCCTGCCAGTCAAAAAGAATGTAATTGGTTGCGTGGTTAAAAATCATGAATTTAAGCTGATTTTTATACATATCTTTTAAATTGGATCATCCAGATAGATACTTCATATCGATAAGAATATCTATACTTCTTTTTAAAATGGTTTGCCACATATCTCATCAGAGTATCTTCCAATAGCCAACCTCACAAGTTGCCTAGGACATGACTAACAGATTTTTAATCATGTGATATGTAATTTACTTTTAGAGCTTTGCTGTTACTAAGTTTTTTCTCACCATCTTAAAAAATAGTATAAATGCACAATTATGATGACAAGAATAGGTTGATTTTTGGCCTACACAATCACTCAAGCTGAGACCCATTCAGTGATGAATTGTGAACCTTATACTTGTGATCATTCTTCATAGAGTTTGGATCCTCTATGACATAGCACCCAAGAATAGCCCTACGAACCCTAAGGCTACATCTGCTTATCAAGAAAGTAGCATATTTTTTTCGTAGGAAAGTTGTTTTGACAGTCTGTTTGCCATGGAAAGGGGCCATGTGACCCATTTTCTGTAATCTCCTTTTAACTTTCTGAAATTTTACCATCACACAAAATGTCACTTTCTTGATGAAAATACTGCAACGGTCCATAAAATTCAAAAGTTTTTCCCTTTTTCTGCCCAATTTTCCTGGCAAACAAATAGCCCTATGGTCACTTTCTTTTCTTTCACTTTCCTCCCTTTCTTGATAAATAGACACAACCTTAAGGGTGTTTTGGTAGATGCATGTTCCTTTCTCGTGAATAGGCCCACTGTACCCAAAATCCAAGCCTTTGCTATATATGATGATATGCATACTGTATGATCTAATCGCATTTTGTATTTTACTGGGGAAACGCAGGTATCTGGTGTATGCAAATGGGATTTGTGCAGGCTATTCCCTTCTTTCAGCCTTCTGCACAGCCATGCCCCACTCGGCTACCATTTCTTGGGCTTGGACTGTCTTCTTCTTCGACCAGGTGAGTCAACAAAATCATGCAAATAGAGCAGGGAAGAAAAAGAAAAAAGGTTTATGCTGTGATTTAACTAAAGAAAAAAAAAAGGTGGGGAGTATATATGAAGTTTGAACTTACAAGAAAGAAGATTAATGTGGATTTTCTTTGATTTGCAATTATGCAATTACAGCCCTGACTAATCCCATGGAGCCAGTATATTTGAAGTGTAAACTTACACAAAGAAGATGAAGAGCATAGACTTTCAAATCATACAAATTTATCTGATATTTGAACTTAATAAAAACAAAAATAAATCACATATAATGTATCATCAAACAACAACGATAAATCGAATAGAATATAGCATGAAGCTGGGATAGTGCTGGGTTGATTTAGGAAGGAAAATAGGATGTTTTCTGGTGGTGATCATAATAATCATTATATGTGATGGCATTGTATTGACACATAAATAGGATGTTTTCTGGTGGTGATATTGCTGGGTTGATTTAGAAAGGAAAATTGGGTGTTTTCTGGTGGTGATCATAATAATCATTATATGTGATGCCATTGTATTGGCACACAAATTTTCTTATTTATGTAGGTATTGACATACATTATCTTGGCGGCTGGGACTGTGTCAGCAGAGGTGATGTATTTGGCCTACAAGGGAGATGAAGCAATCACTTGGAGCGATGCGTGTGAGTCTTTCGGTGGTTTTTGTAAAAAGGCCACAGCTTCAGTGGCCATCACCTTTGTTGTCGTGGCCTGTTATGCAGGGCTTTCTCTCATCTCCTCCTACCGACTCTTCAGCAACTACAAACCTCCCATTGACTGCCCTGGCAAGGAGATCGAGAGCGCACACTTTACAGGCTGACCGTCAGCATCATCTCTGCTAATCCTATAGTTTACCGACCCTATGAAGTATGTCTGCAACTTATAGTTTTATGTATGAAAATTGGCCTTCTTGTTCCCTTTGTGGTTACTTTAGGATCATATGCAATGTCGCATGTATTAATCCCGAGGGAACAATGAAACCAAACTAATCAGTGTCTCACTTCTACCCTATAAAAGCTTCCTGTTCTTTCTTTTATTTTCCTTTATTTACAATGCCATAGGCCCTTTCCATCTTGACAAAAGGACCAAAGTTCTACTTACTGTTCAACATTGTGGAAACCGACACTTTACAAATAAGGTTGATTTTGAAGTGCTTGGAAACCACGTCGTGGTCACTTCACTGTTAAGCCCTTAAGGAAGACACCAAGGAGGCAATGACTTTGCTGATAAGATGATGTGGGTTATTTCGTGAGTGTTTGGTAACCTTCCAAAGAATGCATTCTCCTATCTTTCCTTCTCTTTTTTTTCTCTTATTTTCTCTTCCAAAGATTGAGAGAAAGAGGAGAATGCATTCTTTGGAAGGTTCCCAAACGCCCACTTCATGACTTCTAAATACAATTTCATTCCTGTTTGGGTAGGATCCTAGCTGCTCCTGTTTCCATCAACAAAATCTTCTCCTTTCAGATTAAGGCCTAATAACTTGCAACCTCACTCCATCAGAACGACCACTGAAGCCCAGAAATATTTATGTGGACTATACATGTTATATAAAGAAGAATAGAACAATCTATCAATACTAAAAGAGGTATGAACTCTACCACACAGCAGCATCTCAGTGATCTCACTGATACTGACCAGGGACGTCATAACGTGCCTCGATCCACAGGAACGAGAACATCTAATCCTGCTTGACAACTGAAAAATCAGCCCAGATGGATCCTAAAAGTCCCTCTTCTCAGAAAGCAAACGGGATGTCTTTATTTGACTGGGCTGGAAGTCTTCTTGCGACATCTAAAGATTGTATGCCTCGTTGAGTTTCCTGAAGTATGATAAGTACATAAAGCTACGAAAAGTTCCCATTCATCGTAAGTTAAATATTCTAAGGAACCGGAGGTACATAAAAGAACTGAAGACAGAATTATGATAAAGGAACATGATCTTTTTTATTACTAACCAATACCTCAAAGAAAGCAAGAAACTATGATAATGATCCATACAACAGCATCAACAATTTTAGGACCACCATAATTTGAGTAACGGTGAAGCTGAGTTACAAAATGAGACTCCTTTTCTCAGTGGTTGTGGAGGGATGTGTTCTCACTTTTATCAAGCTGGAACTTCATGAACGTCTAATCAATCACCATTTATCAACAGCAGGAATGTGTTCCACGAAAACTCAACAGAAAACTCCCTTCTTTTGTGGGCCAACCTGGAGGGACAATTTTTACTGTTTTTCATGCGGCGGGATGTGCTCACAGGGTAGTTAAGAACCCTGGTGAAATAAATATTCCATTTGAGATTACTTCCGTGGAGTTCAGATTGCTCAAGTTTACAAACTGGGATACATGCTTGAGGGAAGTGATTACTTGTCACAAGGCCTCTGAGCGGCCAATGTTAGTTCTCCAGGAAGGAATTCCCACTGCATTGTAATGATCCTTTCAAACCAACAAACTTCGGATGGATAAACCTTGAGCTTACCGATTCAGACTTTATGAACTTGAATACATGGAGTCCAAAGCCAGCGACTGATGCATTTTTTTTTTCTTTTTTAGAAGAAAAAGAAAGAATATATTGTGATTTATACTATCCCAGACTCTAAGCAAACACCATTTTTTCTCATTAGCTCTATACTTTCTGCAATGGTTGACCCAGCAGTCCCAACGAAACCCAATGAAGCACAGCTGCAAATAGTTTCCTCTATGTATAGAAGTATATCCGGTAAAATCCTAGGTGGACATCCCTTCTCCATCTTACTTCTTCCATGGAGTCTACTACTCAGAAAAGACCCAGACTTCATGCTATGTCCTGCAGCCACAAGTTTCTCCGCAGTCTGTTCCACTAACTCATTCCCCATCTGCAGAGTATACAGCTTGTACGAACTTGAATCCCTTACTAAGTCCCCCAAGTAACTTCCTGTCCAATTAGCTTCTGGAAGATCGGTCATCACAAAAATGTGGATAAGGGAAGGACCCTTTTTGTGTAGAGACTCAACTTTCTGTTTTAGCCCTAAAAAAGTAGCCTTCCAGTGGTTCTTGAACTGGCCATCTAACAATCTGAGCTGCGCACAAAGGAAAGGGACCTTTATCTTCTCAACTGCAAAATCCTTTCCAGCACTCATAATTTCAGGGACAAATGGAAGGAATTCAATCTTCTGGAGCAGAGACTGTATTCTATGATCTTTTGGAGCTTCATGGATATCAATATAAAGCTCTGAACCTTTATACGGTGCTGTGAAGAGGCTTCCAAAAGCTAGGACAGTGGCTGAATCAGCTTCAGAACCAGGTCCAAGGGCTTTATATACATCTCTACGTCTCCTCACATAGGAAATTTTCTTCTTTCTCTGGAGTTGTTCATCAGGTTGAAAGGAATCCAAGACCTCGTCTTCATTTGGTTGGTAAGTCCAAACTGTAGTCCTGCAATCTTCATCTAAAGCATATACACAATTATCTATGTTGCCATGCAGGCCGCCAAGCAAGGACCCACAATTTTTTAAGTCGTTCAACAGGGAGGATCCCTCCTTCAACACATCAAAGCAACTCATGTCTGCATTTAGACCGCACCACAATGAGGTAAAGACCCTCAAATCGATGGTTTTAACCATGAAAGAAGACACCAGGGAGGAGAGGTCAACAATGTCAGCCATGGAAACATACCTGCAACCAGGGGAAAATAAAAGAAAAAAGAACTAAATTGCGTATATATTAAATAAACCAATTAAAATTAAGGGGAGAAAAAACAGGTCATTCACCCTCCATATTGAAATAGTCCCCAACTATAGTAACAAACCCAAGAAGAAAGTTGAGAGGAGGAAATCTTAAGTTCAACAAGGGATCAAGATTTACATGCCTGCGACTTTGAAGGAGCTCAATTATGTGATTCCAGACAGACGTCCGAATCTCTTTTGGGGTCGAAACCCTAAATTTGGGACAACTTCCCAAAGCAACAGCATGGTGATCTAAAACAGGGGGAACGATCAGGGTTCGATTCAGAATGGCTGCGATCAAAATGGCATTTTTGAGCTGTGCCAGCTGATTGCTGAAACCACTGTGGGGAGCGAACCAGAGAAATCTCTCCCCAATGGTTTCTCTGCTGCATTGGGGGTATTCAGCCTTTATAGTTTTCTCTGAACTGGTAAGGAGAGAGATGGGTATTTCTGTGTAAGAAACGAAGAACAAAAAAAGGATGAGAAGAGAAATGGAGAAAAATAGAGATTTGGTTGGGGTTTTCCTCCTCCATCTGCTTCTGTTAAAATTGGGAACGTTCATCTCTCTCTCTCCCTCTCTCTCTTAGGCTTCGTTTGTATCCAAAGAACGTGGTCCTGAAATAAGACAACAGATATGGAAAATAAAATTAATTAATTAAATTCTAAATCTGTGATGTTGTTTGGTTGACATAAGGAAATCAGTGAGATAGTTACTAAGAAAGCACTTTATCGAATGATTGTTTAGAGGATCCATAAGAAAATCTACTATATTTGTTTCTTATTATAGAACACTTCGGAAAAGCATCTTTTCCCATAACTAAAAAATTGCAGATATTACAAATAATCCACATAAGGAGTACTCCCCTCCCTCAAAAAAAAAGAAGGCAAAAACAAACAAATTAATTAATTAAACAATAGAAACTTCTTAATTTGACCTTCCTGCTACCTTGCAAATAAAAATAATAATTACAATAATCTGGAAAATATTTCCATATTACATGTACCTGACTGTAAGAATGGTCATTTGTATCACTCAGCAAGTGGTCTAAAAATGACTGCCTCCCAATTTGTCCCGTCTTTACAAGACACTTTACCTAAGAAGCCTAGATAGTAAGCTACGTCAATGCAAATAGCACCCCTTCCATACGAGGCTACAACAGCATCTATGACCTTTTTTTTTTTTTTTTGATGAATGAAAAAAATTTATTGCTAAGAAAGGAGAAGAAAACAGAGGGTAAAGGAGAGACAAAGAAAAGAAACAAAAAAGGGATGAGAGATCCCCCAAAAATCAACAAACGAGCCCCCACTAGGCTGAGACCCCGACACCAAGATTGACCATTAGGTCACCCCAATAGAGATAGACCAATCCCAGAGAAGAGAGCCACTAGGCAGCCCCTCATACCCCTTACACTTTTTAGCCCAGAAAATAATTAGATCCTTAGATCTTCTATATATAATATATGCCGGCTCAGAATGACCCCTAAAGGCCCGGTTGTTCCTCTCCCTCCATATTGCCCAACAAATTGCAGCTAGCACGACCTTCCACAACTTCCTTCCAAAGCAGTTGAAAGCCTTTAAATTCCACCATTTTAAGAAGATCCATCAAGCATCTGGGAGCTATGAAATTGACCCCAATATCCTTGGCACAACCACACCAGATTTCCCATGCAAAGGGGCAGTGAAGAAAGAGATGATACACCGACTCCGCATCTTTGTAGCATAATAGGCAAACATTCGGCAAGAAAAAGCCTTTCTTCTTAAGCGTGTCCAAAGTTGAAATCTTATCTAAGGCCACAATCCATAAGAAAAATTGAACCTTCAGAGGGACTGCATTGTACCACACCACTCCCCAGGCCCTGGCATTTCCTCTATACCTGCTAACTGTTTGTACCAGGCCTTCACCGTAAACTGACCTCCCGGACCATTCTTCCATAGCCGACGATCTTCCTCCCCCGAACATACCTGCTTTCCTTGAAAACGATCCAAGAGTTGAACTACCCTCGGAATTTCCCAATCAAAAGCATCACGCCTGAGAATAGGCTGCCAAACCAAAGCTCCCCCGGCATTCGACACGTAAGATGCCACCACTACATATGGATCCACTACCATGGAAAATGTATTCGGAAAATCTAAAGCCAAGGTACACCCGCCACACCACTTATCCAACCAGAACTTTAGGCGCCTCCCATTACCCACCTCAAACTCCAGACCTCTCATAAACTCCTCAAACTACTTCATAATGACCCTCCAAGGACTACACCCAAGAGCACCTCGAGGAATCATCAAATTCCAACCATCACCTTCACCATATTTGGCCACCACCACATCCCTCCAAAGGCTCCTTGCTTCAATGTCGAACCTCCACAACCACTTACATAACAGAACCTTATTCATGAGATAAAGCTTCCTAAGTCCTGCCCCTCCGGACCTCTTTGGGGTGCAAACCTTATCCTAAGCCATCAAGTGCAACCCTTTATCCTTCTCCCCCCCCCTCTCCAAAGAAAATCATGTTGCATTCTCTCCATTTTCTAGCACACAGAAACCGCCATCTCAAATAAGGACATATGATGAATGGGGATACTAACCAAAGAGGCCTTGATTAATGTAAGTCTACCCCCTTTTGAGAGGTGCCTCACCTTCCACCCGTTCAAGCACCTCCTCATTCTATCCAAAACTGGATTCCAAACCTCTTTCTACTTATAAGTAGATCCTAGAGGGAGCCCCAAATACGTGGTTGAGAGGTAGCCCCTCCTACAACCCAAGTCCGCCACCAACTGATCAAGATTTGACACCTCACCCACCGCAAATAAAGAGCTCTTAGCTAAGTTCAAATGAAGACTAGAGACCACCTCAAAGCATCGCAATACACACCTGAGCAACCGGATCTGCCTTTGGGAATTGTCACAAAAGATAATAGTGTCGTCTGCAAACTACAAGTGGGAGACCATTACTTCATTCGGCCCTCAGCCCAAAGAAAACCTTCCAATCATTCTCACCTTCACCGCTCTCCCAATCAAGCCACCCAAAACGCCCGCTACTAACAAAAAAAGGAGAGGGGACAGTGGATCCCCCTGATGAAGGCCCCAAGAACATCCAAAGTGACCCTTGGGAATCCCATTGATAAGGACAGAAAATGACACCAAACTGATACATTTCCACAATTGGAAAAGGATCTCCTACACCCAATTTTTTTGTTCATCCATGTCCTCATAGACAAATGTAGGTGTAGGAGATCCTTTTCCAATTGTGAAACATAACTTTTTCCAAAAAAAAAAAAAAATTCTCACATTTTCTTTAATTTTCTATCAAAATCTTTGCAAACAAACATAACCTAAAGGATTTTCCCCCTACCTGGGGTTTCTCTTTCTCAGGTCACACCTTTCCTTGCGGTAACTATCAGTCCACCTGCCTCGCGACCCCACCCAAGGAGGAGGTCCCCTCAGGCACTGGTAGCGTTGTCCACCCATATTACTAGCCAATCCAAATTTTTTGTTAGGACCCTAGGGCCAAGATGACCAATCTGTTTGAGGATCTTACTGTCTTTACACATATTTTTCCACTTTCTTCCCCTAAACTAAAAATAATTATTTTCCTTACTTGTTTAATTTGTTTGTTGTTAATTTTTTCTTCATTTTCTTTATGAATGACGAAATTTTATTGAAGGACAAAGAAAAAAACAAATACAAGAATAAAACCCAGAATTTCTGTTATCACTTGCTGTAAATGATTTATTGGTGATGCTACTTATTTACTTTGTTACATTCTTAATTGTCACTCGCTGTAGTACATTCTTAAACTTGAAGTCTCTTATTATTTTTATTATTGGATAAGAAATCATTTATGAATATGATTGGAATCAACTTGAATGTTTAAAACTTGGAAGTTGGAGCTTGGATTTGGAACGTTGGAGTTGGGAGGTTCAGAATTTGAAAACTTTAATGGTTGATTATTTGTTATTGAATTATTTAAATCCAATGGTTACGTTGTCAGAATTTTAGTATATGATTTTTTTTTTTTTAATTCTAACTTTTCCCATTTCTCCTTTCTTTCGTGTATATATATATATATATATATATATATATATATATATATATATATGGAGTCTTATGCTCCATGCCTCTGAGGCTTATGCCGCACCTTTTTTGGTAGATGGAACGCCTCACTTCAAACATTTAGCATCTGAAGGCATTGATCACACATGGCTACAACATATTTACTTCAAATAGCTGACATACATGAAAAACAATAAACTGAACACAACTGGACCAAGCCTTATCCCACCTACTTGGGAACAGATAAATGATCCTAGTTGCCATTACACTCTATCTAAGGGTCACATTTTCCATTAAATCATAAAGCACACATGCCTTTTCTCACCACTTTAACCCTAATAGTTGAAGTGAGTAACATGACAGTTGTTATAATATCCAATCAATGATAAACTAATATCTACTTCAATGACAGTGTCAACATGCATGAGTACAACACAGGAGCCTAAAATGGCATAATTACAGAGTATCCGATCAACGCTTAAACTTTTCCCAGAGACAGGATTTCCTTCCAAAGTGGACTTGCTTTATTGTCCTTAGCTTTATGGAAGTAATATAAGAGTAAGCATATGATGGCATGGTCTAAAGTATAGCATGTATCAGTTTTAAAAATTAAGGGTATCGCAACACGTGCTGCATGTGTCGCACTATACGGTGCAATTTCAATACATAAAAGGGCATGTTTTAGGGTCGATACTCAATACTGTGTCCAAGGATTGATGTGCCAACTCCCCTCCCCCTACTATCGCAGTTGCTAAAATTTCTCCAAAACCTTATTTTACTTTCAAATTTATTGTAGAACAAGCTTCTACAAGACAAAACTAGGACTCCACTTCAGTCCTCTCAAAGAAAAAACACATTTGGGTCGGATTGAAGGATTGAACCCCGAACTTTGTCAACAACTTTGGTAAGTACCTTATTTTAGCTCCAATCATCCTATATTTTTTATATGTTATGTACATATGGCAGATCTACACTTCCATTGAGTTGAAAGTTAATTTTAGAAAATATAAATAAAATTAAAAAAATCACACCAAATGGGCATTGTTTGGTCTGGTTTTCTAATATGACATACTACAGCCCATTATCTACATAATATGTCAATTTGGCAAATTTCCGAAATAAATTTAATTTTTTATTTATATAATTATTAAATAAATAAAAATACCAAAAATGTCAAAAAAATGAAAAAATACAGGAAATATATTAGAACACATTGAAACATATTGTGTACGTTTCTCTTAATCTACTATGTTATTCTGTATTTTTTAACTTTTACAATATTTTTAATAAAAATTAAATAAAAGTTAACAAAAAATGAAAAAATAAAATAAAAATTAAAGAAAACATGGGAGAACATATTCTCTGTGTTCTATAGTGATCTGCTATGTTTTTTTTTTTAAATTTAGCACATCTTCAACAAGATTTATTAAAAAAAAATTATTCAATGTATGACAATATTATTTGGGTTAAAAATTGTATCTTTGATTATGTGGATTTATAGTTTTATTGTGCAAAATGTAGTGTTATTTATCAAACTCTAACACTTAAAAGATCTATACGTACGGGACAACGTGTCTCACAAAGGTACCACTTTCCAACTATTGACACCTAAGTGTACAATGAAGTGTAACAGTTTCCTAGTGTATAATGAGGCTTATTATAACATTTCCTAAAATTTCATTCAAAAATTCAGGTTTACATAGTGTTTCCATAGGCAACAACACATGTCATGAGAGTCTACATGTAATGATTCATAAATGTGTATTTGTGTTTATTCTATTATATCTTGAAGATTCATCAAAAATTCCAACGTTTGGTTAGTGTTTCCACTGTTTCCTTTTTTTCAGCGTTTACCTGGGATACTTGTGATATGTCGATACATATCTGTATCCCAAGGGTGCGATATCGCATGCGATACCAATACTTTAAACCTTGTATGATGGAGACCACCAACAAGGAATACCTTAGGCAGTCTAAGTTTGGATGGACACAATACTTACTTCATTGTAATTTATTTACCAGACACCACTTGTGATGAACTTTTACAGGTCCATTATCAATAAAAAACCAAATTAACAGATCAAGAATTAACAAATAAATAACCAATTAAGGATACTCCCTTTGTCTTCTACATTCTTACAAGTGCACAAAGGTTATGACACAGTGCGTTATCGTAATTTACTAGGACACACAACTTATCAAAAAGGTTAGATACTATGGTGCAAACACAAACTTTCAATCCCACATCATCCAACCTTTCTAGAGTGTGCTTGCTTCTTTTCTACTTCTTAAAATCCTGCATTCCTTTTCTGCTTCTTCCAAATCCCTTCGTATGATTCCTCTGTAATGCTTATGATTTATCACGTATCTGTTCCTCTCTATGCAAATTATGAAAGATTTTTACTCACACGGTTGAGTTATTCTTTGTTGTTTATCTTTTAGAAAAACCTTATACTTGGACAGAAATTATAAAGATGAGGATCAGCAACAAGCAACAGACATTGACTTTGTAGCACTTGAGTAGTAAAACAGTGTGTATATCTTTTGAAAATCTCTAATAGGACATAGATAAGAATACACAGTTCAACGTAGCTATTGGAGCAGTATTAACACTCACATCAACTTTTAGAAGCTAGGGTTCTACTCAGGATTTAGGAACATGCGATCAGTTAACAGGATGCATTACCTCCTTAATGAATTTATAATTCTAAGTGCAAGTGCTTTGTCAGATATTATAGCCATAACTGTCCAAATTAACTAAAAGATTTCAGAGATGCATTTCTTTTGATAACTTCATGAGATGCATTTCTTTTGATATCAGAGATGCTTTGTCAGATATACAGTCAACGTTAAGATATTATCTTACAGGGCCAAATATCATTTTTTAAATTAAGGGACGCTTTAGAAGGATGGAATAAAGCTCCTCAAAAATTGAATGAGAGCTTCCTAATCATAGTGTTTCGAGAGCCATCCAGACAATGTATCATGGTTGTTCAAAATGTGCAAGGATCAATACTCACTAATATGACTCAGAAGTAATCTTCAAGATGCTTTATACTGGCTAGTCCTAATAAACATTTGTGTCTGAGCATAATCCTCTACAGTTTTGAAAATTCTCACAAGTATTTGAGGCTTGCCGCACATATTTGGAATACATATACATATTTGATTAATTTCACCTAATCAGCAGTCTACAGCATAACCAAAATTCAGATCAGAATTTTGTCTTGATAGTAAGTTATCAGTTGCAAGTTCTTGGCAGCCCAATCATCTATTAGTAGCGCAAGGAGCAAACTCAACTCAACAAAGCCTCATCCCAACTACTTGGGGCCTGCTACAAGAATCCTGATTCACAATTCCACTCTATCAGGGGCAATATATGTATATGCACTTGTGTCTTTCCTCATTACTTCAACCCAAGTCATTTTGGTCTTACCCTTAATATCCTTTTAACACCTTCAACTTGCACCATTTCACTTTTTCTCACCGGTGTGGTCATTGGTCTTCATTGTACATGGCCAAACCATCTCAGTTAACTTTCCCACATCATGTCACCTATTTGTTCAACCCCTAAATTTCTGTGTAGGCATTTATTTCTGATTCTATCTAATCTTGCCACTCATTCATTTCAAAATCCTCATATCGGCTGCACATTATATGCTTGTGTTGTTTCGGTTGCCCGACATTTTGCTCCATAAAGCATAGCCATTCTTATCATGGATTCAAAACTAGTCTGATCCCGGATTGGATCACCTAATACGACTTGGGATTGGATAGGACCAGTCCAATCTTGAAGCTAGGATCGCAATCCACAGTGGATCGCCCAATCCCTAGCACAGACCGTCTGATCCACGACCGGATCATTCTGGATCATTCAATCCTTGATAGGGATCAGATGATCCACACACTCCCCCAAAAAAAAAATCTTTTTTTATTTAAAAAAAATTATTAAAGAAAAGGGGACAAGGAGTCCCCACAAAGAGCCTCCCTCAAAGAACCTCCTTTAAAGAAGCCTAAAAGATCCTATATATGGGGTAAACCCTAAAAAGAAACAATCACAGCTGTAAGATCTAACCTTATAATGAAAGATCCAGATTTGGCCACCAAATTACATATTTTCCATAGAAAAACACCTAAAATTTTCTAAAAGAAGCCCCTAAACCCATCCAAGAGGATGCAAGGCCGACCAATGCTGCCCCCTTGGAATCCCTAGGCATTGATAATGAGGGGTGCCACCCCCTCCGCCCCCATAAGAGAAGGGATCCAAACATGGCTAGATCAAGCTTCACCAACCCATCAATTGAATCAACAAATTAGGTATGATTATATTTTTATCTTTGTTTATATAATATTGTATATAGCTTAGTTTTTATAACTTATATGTAATCATATTGGAAGTTTGATTAGGCAAACTACACTCTTGAACTTATGCAAGCCTCGTAACAATGTTTTTTACAAGTATGGTGCACTTAACATGCCTATAGTTTTTTTCACCTATTCTTTCATAGAAAGCTCACTATATTTTTTAGGATTTAAAAAAAAAATAAGAATTTAAAAGTGGGGACCAGTTTTGGATCAAAAGATCCAGGATCAGGATCGGGATCGGTGCCGATACCAAATGATCTGAGTCACCAATCCGAGTTTTTGAACCATGGTTCTTATAGCCATTTTAAAAAACATCCTCCTCAATTGTAATGGTAGGCTTTGATCACAGCACTCCAATAACACCTCTCAACTTCATCTCCCCGCTCTAGTTATATGGGCAACATCCAATTCAATGTTTCCTTCTAGGATGAAACCAAGATAATAAATATGTTGCTTTGTGGTATCTCTTGGTTATCAATCTTAATCCCTCACTTCTACTCCTATTTTGAATAAAATTTCATTCCATATATTTTGTTTTACTCTGGCTTATGACCTTTTGATTCTAAAGCATCCATCAATTATTCTAACTTGACATTTGCCCTCTAGTTTCATCGATCAAAGCTACATCATCAAATATTTATCCAAAAAGCTACATCATCAATAAACAACATACACCATGGGGACCTCCTCCGGCATATGCCTAGTCAACTCATCCATAACTAAAGACATGGGCTCAATGTTGACCCCTTTCATAAATCTATTGTGATTGAAAACTCACTGATGCAGCATGCATGTAGAATAGTGGGTGTGTGTTTAAGAGATAGAAATAAATTGATAAAGTAATAAAGAAAAATAAACAAGACTCCTACTCGCAAGTTCATATGCTAATTCAGGCAATTCTTCAAATTAGGTTCATATGCAATAAAGGAATTAGGACTCACAAAAATTAATAAACAAGTAAAGACCTAATTAATATGCTTGGATTATTAATAAGAAACAAAAATTTAATAATGAGGCTAATGCAGGTCAAACAAAAAAAATTCATAAATTAGGAACAAAAATCAGAGAAATTGACCAAATAATTCCAAGAATGATCTAAGAAGTCTAAAGATAGGTTTAATAATATATTTAGACAACCAGGATATTGTATTGAGGTTCTGTTTAGGCCAGGAAATAATAATCTCAGGTCCAGGTCATATGCCACAACATGCCAAAAGTGCATACGGTTAGAAATTTGAAAAAAGAGCCAAATAGGAGAAAGAGTACTTGAATCTGATGTTGAATGCCTCCTTGGAGATATTTGATGTGTTTGCTATCAATATCCAAGCCCGGAAAATCAATTTTGGGGATTTCCCAAATTTTCAAAATTTTCTCTCTTCCCAAGCAATACCGCCAGCCAAAAATATTTATTTTTTTATTTTTTTTAATTTTTGGAAGTGGGGCCTACCCAAAGGTGTCGTCCAAGGCTTCTTAAGCCCTTGGGAAAAGCCAACAAAACAAATCTTCACCGTTGAGAGTCTGAGAGTCAAAATCATGAAGTGCCATTTTTTATGATTTTCACGCTTGGGAGAACTATAACAGAGATAAATTTTGAAATTTCAAAATTTTTAAAAGTTGGATGCTACTTGGAGGATCATACAAGTCTTATGAAGCTACTAAATGTCTTGATTCAGTCCAAGGCAAAGAGAAACGAAGTTGGTGTCCATTCTTCAAAAATCTCTCCAGCAACTAGGAGTCACGCCTGGCAATAATGAATCCCAATGAAACCTTTTCAAAAACTGATTTCTTTCGTATGTGTTTGCTTGCTACAGGATCGTCCAAAGGTGAGATAAGTACTGGAAGTTTCAAAATATCAAAATCTTTGATGTTGGAGAGTTGGTATGGATTCTCGTGGAACACCTTTTGCCCCTGTTTTAACGCCTGGAGTAGAGAAAGTCATATCATATGTGATTAAGAAGTGCCTTTATTGTTGACTTTCACTCCTAGTGCAATCATTCATTGTAGGAGCCTCAAATCAACCTAAGCCTTGATATATAGTGCCTTGTATACCATCTCCCAAGTTGAGTATAAATTCATTAAAACAAAAACCTGTAAAAAAATAATAGATGAAGAAGAAGAAGAAGATGTAGGAGACCTTTGACACAAGGGAAAAGGAGTGATCTCCACCACAACTGTTGAACTAGGCTTACCCTAGACCTATTGTAGGGTTTTGATGTTCTTCAGCTGCAACAAGCAAGAGGAAAAAGAAGAAGTAGCCGTGAGACATAAAATTTCCAATATCATTGCATAAGAAAATAAGAGTTGGTCGTGGGCTCTTATTATAGAATCACACGACTAGGTTTTACAAAATAAAGCCGTGTAGACTAAAATATCTCTCCCTCTCATAACTCTTCTCTAAATTAACCTTATTCTAAAATAAATGACATAAAACTCCTAATTAGACAAATAAATACGAAAATACCCTTAAATTTTGTGTCCCATTTTTACCTAAGAAACAATTAACATAAAGAACATAAAAAGTAAATAAAAATGAATGGGGGCACAAAATTTTAGGGGAAGTGTCATTAAACCATGCTTACTTTAGTGAGCCAAGCTTTTAACGAGCTGAGCATAGCACAGCTCAGCTCAGGCTCGTTTAGTAAATGAGCTCAAAAAAAAGCTCAAGCTCGGCTCATGACAACCCGAGCCACGAGCAGAGCCAAGCTAGCTTGGCTCATTGACAGCCTTACCTAAGCTCCCACGAATGGATTCTTTCCTAATTCTATCCTTTCTAGTCTAGCCACTCATCCATCTCAACGTCTTTTTTTTTTTTCTTTTGTAATGAAAGAAAAGCTTTATTAATAAAAAGGAGAAAAGGGATCCAAAAAGAATAAAAACAAGAAAAATCAAGGGAAGCGGAGAAAACAAAGCAAACCAACCCAAGGGGTACACCCAATCATCTCAATCCAATCCCTATAAAGATCCCCAACCCTTAAGCCCCCACACCCTTTACAAAGAGGAGCCCAATAATAAATCAATTCATTGGCTCTTTTATATACCTAGAACGAGGGTTCAGCATGCCCCTCAAAGACCCTCCTATTACGTTCCAACCAAATTGACCAGCACACCTCTGTCGG
This sequence comes from Platanus orientalis, assembly GCA_025762735.1. Classification (NCBI taxonomy): domain Eukaryota; kingdom Viridiplantae; phylum Streptophyta; class Magnoliopsida; order Proteales; family Platanaceae; genus Platanus; species Platanus orientalis. The sequence continues at coordinate 14,662,486 of JAOXJP010000003.1, read as the reverse complement.
GACGCGCCTTCAAATCCGATTCCCACAAAATGAGAGAGCCTTAACCCGCCAAGCAGCAAGAAGAGACCTCAAATCCCACGGGAGAACCCAGCAAATCCCAAAGTCCCTAAGGACCCCAAACCAAACTTCCCAGGAGAATGGGCAATGAAGAAGAATATGGTCCACAGATTCACCATCCTCCTTGCACAGACGCAAAACATTAGTAAGGATAAGGCCTTTTCACCTGAGTGCATCAATCATGAAAATCTTACCCAGAGAAGCTACCCACATAAAGAACTGAATCTTCAGAGGAACCAGGGGATACCACATATCCTTCCATGAATCTTGATTGTCTGACAAATCCCCAAAGAAACGGGTCTCTGATCTCACATTATACGCCCCATTGGGACCATTCTCCCAAACCAACCTGTCCTCCCGATTCAGCCTCACAACTACAGTATGGAGTCTCCCAAGCACCAAAGCAATAGTAGGCACCTCCCAATCGAACACCAACTGCCTCAGGATAGGATGCCACCCCACCATCCCATTATGGATTTCAAAGTACTCTGAAACGAGAGCTTGAGGATTAGAAGCCAACGGGAAAACTGGGGGGAACTATCTCATCAAGGTTCTCATGCCACACCATTTATCTACCAAGAACTTCGTCTTTTGCCCGTTGTCAACCTCCGTCCTCAGCCCTTCCTTAAACTCCAGGAAGAATCTCACAATGCCTTTCCAAGGCTCGAATGGTATAGGCCTCTAATCGGGCAAAGATCACCATCCTCCTACACCCCATGCCTAGAAGCAACCACCTGTCTCCATCTACTGTCCCACTCAATCCTAAACCTCCAAAGCCACTTGCACAAAAGCACTTTATTCAAAAGCTCCAATCTCCTTAACCCCAAACCCCCATTAAGCTTCAGAACGCAAACTTTCTCCCAAGCAACCCAATGCAAGCCCCTATCATCAATATCACACTTCCAAAGAAAGTCCCTTTAAAGTCTCTCAATTTGGTTGGCAACCATAGATGGCATAACAAAGAGAGACATAAAATACACCGGAATACTAGCTACCGCCACTTTGAGCAACGTTACCCTACCCCCTTTGGACAGATAATGCACCTTCCGTCCTACCAATTTCCTCCTCACTCTATCCACCACCGAGCCCCACACCTCCTTGGTTTTGAAAGAGGCCCCCACCGGACCCCACGCCTCAGCCACACTCATTTTACGTACGTATTGTTTGTTGGCTGCCCAACATTGTGCTCCATAAAGCATGGCTGATCTTATAACTGTCATATAAAATTTTCCCTTCGATTTAAGTGGGATTCATTTATCACACAACACTCCAGAAGCACCTCTCCACTTCAACCATCCCACTCTAATTCTATAAGCAACATCATCTACAATATCTCCCTCTTTATGCAGGATTAAACCAAGATAACGAAAAAGGTGACTCTGAGGTATCTCTTGGTCATCCATTCTAACTACTCCCTCATTTCTACTCCTATTTTGGCTAAACTTGCATTCCATATATTTTGTTTTAGTCCAACTTATCCTAAAATCATTTGATTATAAAACATCCCTCCACAGTTCTAACTTGGCATTTACCCCCTCTAGTCTCATCAATCAACACAACATCATCAGTAAATAGCATACACCATGGTACTTCCTCCTGTATGCCCCTAGTCAACTCATCCATAACTAAAGTAAAAAGGTATGGACTCAATGCTAACCCTTGGTGCAACCGTACTGTGATCGCAAACTCACTTGTCTCTCCCCCGGTTGTCCTAACAGTAGTTATCGTTCCATCATACATGTCCTTAACTATGTCAATCTATCTACTTGAGATCCCTTTTTTATCCAAAACCCACCAAATGATCTCTCTTGGTACTATATCATATGCTTTTTCTAGGTCAATAAAGACCATGTGAAGATTTTTCTTATTTTCTCTATACTTTTCCATCAATCGCCGAAGCAAGAAAATAGCTTCAATTGTTGATCTCTCAGGCATAAATCCAATTTGATTTTGACACTCTAGTTTCGCGTCTTAGTCGATGTTCAATCACTCTCTCCCATAGTTTTATTGTATGACTCATAAGCTTGATCCCACGATAATTGGTGCAATTTTGAATATCCCTCTTATTCTTATATATAGGGACCATAATACTTTTTCTCCACTCATCTGACATTTTTTTAGTTCTAATGATTTTGTTAAAAAGTTAACCATGATAAGCCATCGTCTCCCATACATTTCCAAACCTCAATTGGGATACTGTTTGGCAAAATGAACATCGTTATAACAATTAAATCCCTAAATGTCTTTCCCCCGCCCCCTATTTGGTTTTGTGATGAGAATTAACAATCAATACTTCTTTCTTAAATCTTTGATCGCCCCTAAGCCTTGACTCCATAAAAACGGATCTGTCAAGACTTTGGATAAATGAGCTGTATTGTGTCAAAATATTGTGTTTTGATTTTCCAATAGATTATCACTAATATGTATAAATTTTAGATACTTCTATTACCTTGCTATGGTATTGGTAGATTAACATGATCTATTTTTGGATTTTCAAGTTAAGAGGGATAAAATACTCATATTTATCTTATAATTGAACTGTATCTTATCCCAAATATTTTCTGTTAATATTTAATATTTGTAAGGTGTGACTCCCTGAGTTGAGTACAGTGACTCGTGTGTCAAGTAAACTCCCAAACCTCTCAAGTCAAAAACTCGAGTCAGCAAGCTATGATTCCCTCCCTTTTTCCAGAGATCTTAGAACCATAAGAGGAAACCTTCAGTGGTTGTGCTGATAAGATTGGACTGATAAATAGTCAAAGATTTAGTATAACTAGTAGTGAAGTTAGAAAATTTGTGGATTCATAATCTTTGCTATGATCTTAAATTTCTTTAGGATTATGCTCACATGGCCAAACTAGCCAACTTGGCTGAAGTGCATTTCCACATCCCAGTTTTTGTTTGCACATTTTCTCTTCTAGCAGTGAATATCAGAGAGCAGTTATAAATCCGATTGATTGTATATGTGCAGGAGATAACTCTTCAGGAAGCTGAAACAATAGCTCTTTCCATCTTGAAGCAAGTGATGGAAGAAAAGGTATGGTTTTCCATTTAGTGATCATTTTTTATATCCACCTATGATTATCAACACTCTCACATAAACTGGTGCATGTCTGTTGAATATGCTACTTTTTTCCTTTGACCACTTGTGAATTTGTCTCAGGTAACCCCAAACAATGTGGATATTGCGAAGGTGGCTCCAACTTATCACCTCTACTCTCCTTCCGAGGTTGAAGCTGTCATTAGTCGCTTATGAAGGAGAGGAACCTCCCCCATATTATGTTTTTCTATCACCTTTATGCCATGCATATGGACTATTTTTTTCCTTTTAATTTTTTAGTGAGCCACATGGAAACATACATCTTGTCTAAATTTTCTGGGGAAAGGATTTTCATTCACTGCTGATTGGGGATTCTGACTAGGAAAGATCTCATTTTCACCTGGCAACTGATTTCATGTTCTCAGCTGATTCAGTTTTTTAACATTGGGTCTATAGATTTTCAAGACATGCTAAGCCGGTCCCTATACGACCATAGTGAACACCTGTTTGGTATTGGATAATGAATTCTTGTTGCATGATTAAATTCAAAATTGAAATGGGGGCGTTTGTTGTGTTCAGAATCCAGTGGTATTGATTAGGAACTAGCAGTTGAAAAATGCCCAGCTCAACACAAACAAATCAGGTATATTACTCGGACTAAAAATGCTAACCTGAATCTGGAGAGTACAGGGCTGGTTGGTCGGGCGTTTTTGTGATGTACAATGTTTGGTTAGGTTGGAGCATGTCAAGTTGATCTTGAGATGAGTATTTAATGGTAATGTTTTGTATTCCACTTTGATGATGACTGAAAAAACCTTGTATCCATCAAAACGGAATGCTAGCTCTGAAATATTAGAAACAAGTCGACATTTTCAATTTTAGTATTAATGTTTTTCTTCTGGGCCTTGTGTTTAATTTTTGTTGACTATAAGGAAACTATTTTTTTCTTTTTTTTCAGAAAAAAGAAAAACAGGAGAATGTTATTGATTGGTTTGTTATGATCATCTTATCCCCCAATGATGCAATGCAGACAACCAGGCCTTATATCCCAACGCTTAGGATATAATTCCTTTTAACGGTTGACCATCACATTATCTCTGTTATTTTCTAATTTCTTTTTGGGTAAAAAATTTTCTTTTTGTTGAAGAGCGTATTTTATAAAGTAGTTTTTGGGACGGGTTTCCTATGTGACCTAGCAAAGATATCTAGATCTAGAAATCCTCCACGTGTTCACATCACTCCCACTCATGGTAAATTTTAGCCTGAAAATAGTTCACTGGCAAAATAAAACTCAATTTCTTGGGCATTTAATGAAAAATTTAAACTCAATGGTTGGTATTACAAAGGGAAGAAGTCTAATACATGGTCTATAGAGCCAATGTGTATAGGTTAGTGGACGCGTGGCAAAATCAAATGTCTCCCATTTGAGGGAATGTATAGATCGACCACATCATCCCTCTACTTGGTAGAAATAGAAGAGTTTCCCTTGCAAAGAAAACTGTAGGTGACCACCCAAAATGAAAACCTATTATAACCTACGAAAACAATAAGATTATTGTACTACACTGTAAAACAGTTCTAAACCGGAATAATAGTTGTTATAAACGATGGATAAACTTTATGGCTGCAATTACCCCCTTCTAGGGATGCAGATAAACCGAATATGAATGCATATCTGTATTCGGTTAAATTATAATTGGATATTTTTTAAATAGATGAATATTTAATTGAACATGATACACATGGATTTATATTTGTATTCATTAGGTTAGTTGAATGTTGGATACGAATATGGATATATCTAATTACAAAAATTCTTTAAGTTAGGTTAATATATTGGTACACGTTTGGTTAGACAATGGGTTAGGGTTAATGTTAAAAATAGGGAGCTTATATTTGCACCTCATGCTTTTGTAAGCACCCCTCTGTAAGTTCCAATTATATACCCTTCTCTATGTTTAACCCCTCCTTGCTATGTTTCATATGCACACCTCATTTGAAATTCCCTCAAACCCGCATCCAACGTCCAACCCTCCCTACCTTCTTCCTTCCTTTCTCCAATCGTTCCAACTGTTTCCTCCCTCCCACCGGAAACAAAATCATGCCTCCACGACGACAACGAAACTTGCCATCAATCTCTAGCACCAACTCCGCCGCTATCCATCGGTCAGGTAAAAGATTATTTTTTTTTTAAAGATCTTAAAAAATATCTTCCAAAAACAATTATTGGAAAAAATTAGTTTAAAGAAGCGAAAACATCAAATATAATACTTTGAATTTCAATAAATCACCTTTTTATTTTAAAATTTGTGTTTTTTTAGTTTTTTTTTCAATTTTGCGATTTGTTTCGGCCTTATCAGGCTGAACTCCTTCATGCTTGTTCTGCATCACGATGTCAAACAGGCCTGAAGACATTCAGAAT
>JAOXJP010000003.1:14636562-14650930 GCA_025762735.1 Platanus orientalis | reverse complement strand
CCCCCCCCCCCCCCCCCCCCCCCGGGGCTTCTCCTTGCGGCGACAGCACCGCCCGGAAAAAAAAAAAATGGAAGAAAACTAAAAAGTTAGAATTAATAGATTGGTTGGTAATTTTTTCTATCATTATTATTTATTTATTTATTATAAGAGAAAATCTTTATTAAGAAACGGGATAAGACATCCCACAAGAAACCGCAAGCAAAAACCACCCTCCAAACACTATTTTAAAATGTTAGCCCACCCATTTTTAGTGTCGACGACCGAGTAATCCCAAAGGATTTTACACCACAAACCATCAAAACAAAAGAGATAAAGAGCTTTCCTACAAGCAGTGAATGCCGGTTCCACTTGGTTTTCAAAGACCCTTTGATTCCTCTCCAGCCATAAGGTCCAGCAAACTGCAGGGTACACCATCTTCCAAAGCATCCCTCCTTTCTTAGAGATTTTGATCACATTCCAATTTCCAAGACCTCACCTAGTCAACAAGCTCCCTTGGCTGCACCCATGATATACCAACTTCCATAAAGGTGTAGGCCCAAACCTCCAGGCATATTCACAATGGATAAAGAGATGGATTTTAAATAGTTTAGCTTCTTCTGGATTTATTGATATTATTTATATATTTAAACCAAATGCTTGAGTTTTCTAGGTTGATGTATTGGCGTTTTTTGTTGGAAGAATGTCTTTCATGGTTGACACATTGGTGGTTTTTACAATTATTATTGATTTTTTGAACAGAAAATTAATGTTATTATTGTTCAGTTGTGTCTATTTAGTGCCTGTATCTCCGGTCACTGGGTGGTTTTTATCCAAAGTTCACTAAACTGATTGATTTTCAGTTGGGTAGGATTGGCTGTAACTAATAAAAGAGTTTAGGTCTTTTCTTCATTATTCTTGCTATTTAGTCTTAATCTTTTGAGAAAGACAAGTTTTAAGGATAAGTGCTTCCCCCTTCCCCTCTCCCCAACCTCACCCTGTTCTGGAGGTTTCTGTAAGAATGAGAAATCAACATTTTGTGTCTTTTCTATTGGTTGATCTTAGTTATTCCTTCTCTTGGGTGCTGTGAGATGTTTATGTTGATTTATTGCTTGAAGCTTGAAGCTTGATTACTGGCAAGGGTGTGAAGCATCTTTGAAAAAAACAAATATAGAGTGGAAAGATGACTTTAAGTTTGACCTGATATTTCTTATCAGTATAATACTTATTTATGATGTAGCTATATATTCATCAGTTCCCAGGAATAAAACTGCTGCTTCACCAATCAAGAAAGTGAACACTACATTCCCTTCACATTCATCTTCTTGTACAGAACATATGCCTTCACTTGTGACCTTTCCATTATTTGATTTTGTCAATCATGCTTAAGATTCTCTTTAAAAATCTTCTATTCCCTCACCGTCATCCGGCTTCTGATAACTAATGGCTTCTTTTCTCTTATATAATCTTATGGCAGATATTTCAACTCCACAGCCCTCGTTCCGGAATCACTTAGGTACATTGAGGGTTCAACACCTATTTCATGGTAGCACATTTAGTAAATTTGCTTCTGGAAAGCAGAAAGCATGGAAAGTGTCTGTCCAGGTCCCAAGAAAAGTATACTTTGATGTTAGGGATCCCGATATGCGGGGTGCACTCCTGATTAAGGCAGTTGCTACCCTAGAACCAAAGTATTTGATACAGAGTGAAGATGGAGAAAAGGATTATCAAAATTTGCAGTTGGGACCTGAGATGAACCCCCAAATCTTTCGGTCATCAGGTGGAGACTCTTCTGAAATGGACGAAAGAGAGAAGCTAAGGCGGATGAGGATCTCCAAAGCAAATAAGGGGAATGTACCTTGGAACAAGGGCAGGAAACACAGTGAAGGTATGCAACTTAAGATTCTTTGGATGGGCTTTTGTATTTCTTCGGCATTTTATTTCCATTATAGTTTTATTTTCACTATTTTAACAAGTACTAAAATTATGTGCAGAAACACTTCGGCGGATAAGAGAGAGAACCAAGCTTGCAATGCAGGATCCCAAGGTGATGTCATGTAAGATAATTTCACATTTTCAGTAATAATGGCCTAAAAATTGTTCCAACAACTTGTGTAAACAACAGCTCTTCCTTCTCCCCCCCCCCCACCCTTCTAAAGAAGAGGTACTGATAACTGGTCCAGAACGAGATTTCATGCTTCCTGTCCTTTCTTCACTCCACGTAGCATACATGTTGGTGGGTGGGTTGGGACCATTCAGTTGTTGCATCCAATTCTGGACTGTCCAATCAACACCTAGAGAAAGCTCACTTTGGGCTGGGAGACAGCTTTCGCAGGGCAAGCGATTTACAAATGTGTTTGCACAATGCACCATGTGGTGTTTGTGTGTGTGTTGGGGGGAGGGGGGGTTAGTATGAAATCTTATGGTGGCTTCTTTGTAAATAGTAAATACTGCCAGGTTGGATGCTTGTCTGCTTATGCCTAGTAAACTCTCATTAACTGGACATTAGGACTAGAGTTATGTTAACTAATGTTTTTGCACTAATATATGTTCATTATCACCATAGAATTAAGGGAATGTCTATATTATATAGCTAAAGATAGATACTAATAACCCTAAAACAGTTTTGGGGATCTGAATAGGGGCAATGAGCATGATCAGCACATTTTGTAATTTCTATGACTCCCATAGTTACTGTTCAATCACTGGTCACCTCATCGTGACATCGTGCAGATTGTCCAATCAATTGTACACCTCTTAAAAACACAATATTGCACCAATATGATCATGCGAAACATCTGATGAATCATGTTCTTTTTTATGGTCAATAATTGTCTATGGGCTAGGGTTCAGAAATCCAACAACTTGATTGGAAAACCAATCTTTGAGTTGACTCCAAGGGCTATACTTAAAGACTTGATATGTAATATACCATAATTACCAAGAAAATACATACTGACCCAAAAATACCAATTAAAATGAGAAAATAGGAAAAGTTTAAAAATATCTAGAACTAATCCATATGAGGCTCGATCAAGAACCATGATGTGTTGTCTTTGTCCATTTATCGTGCTCTTTTTGAGTGGTGCTCTATTAGGGCGGATTTTGTGGAAAGGGAGTGGGATTCATTAAGGTGTGAGGAGTTATAATATTTGGTTTTGTTTGGTTCTGCATTTGTTCTTTGTTTTCTTTGTTGTTTCACCTCCTGGGTGAAGCCTTGTTTGTTCTGTTTGTGTTGTTGTTTGTTTCTTCTTTCAATAAATTTGTCCTAATTATCTCTCCAAAAAAAAAAAAAAAAAAGTCAACTTGAGTTGAGTTGATTCAATCATGTTTTGAGGTCAACCTGATGAGTTAACTTGAATTTCAGTTGAGGTTCAACTAGAAATTGTGTTTTTATGGACTAAGTTGTAATTTAATTGAACCGTGGGTTTCTTCTCATCTGACTTAGTTTTTGAAAAATGTGTGATGGATAATCCAGAGGTGGTGCATTGATTGGATGGTATAGACTGATGAGATGCCAAATAATGGTATATATAATTTGGGGGGAGTGTTCCTCATGGTGAATATTGCCTTGTTTGGAATGAGCTGAATTCTGAATTCTCTTATGATTGATTTGGATATGCAGGTTAAAATGAAGTTAATTAACTTGGGACATGCTCAGAGGTGAGTTCTTACACCATTCTATTTCTTGGTGTTTATGATTTCTATTCAACCTTTACTATCTTCCTTTTGTCACTGCAAAAGGAAGTTTGCTTTTATTACTGTCTTCTATTCATTTTCTCCTCTGTAAACTTCTGAGTGGTTTTTCTATTTTGTTTCTGATTTTGGAATTTGGAATTTGTTCACTAGCATGAAAGTCTTAACAGATTCACATTATGGTCTTTTACGGGTGAAAACATTTATTTCTCCCTTCTATATGTTGAATTTTCTGTTCTGAAGGCAGGTAGGTTTCGTCAATAAGGCTACTAGACCAAAACAAGTGTTTTGAAATGCCAAGGCATGGGGTGAGGTGTTCGACTTGCCTCTGATATCAGGAATAAGCCTCATGAAGATGTCTTTTTGTTGTAAACAAATAAATACATAAATACATTTATGAGGCTTATATGGTGGAACCACCAAAATAAGTAAATACATAAAATATAAGATGTATTACAATAAGTAAGTAAAAAAACATGAATTTGAAAAATTAGAAAAAATCATAAAATTATAAATTTCATCCCCCAAAATAATTCATCAAATATATATATATTACGTCTCAAAATTTCCAAATTGGCATTCCACTCTTCCATTTTTGTCAATCGGGCCTCCTTCCTTTGGGGCTAGGATCAGCCCCAACCTAAAGGTGCTAAGCTCTCCTTCCCTCCTCTTCCTAATGAATGAAAAAAGATATAAATGGACTTAACTCTTTCCCTCTCTAGTGGTAAGTGACATGCATGTGGGTGCATACCCTATAATGCATACCTTATGTTAGGTGTACACTTCATTGACACCTCAATACCAAAGGTGTATGCCCCTCATATACCCAATGCTTTTCTATTAGCTCCAGGTCCTTTTTCTGACCTCACCCAAAGTGCACCTCGGACTGTGCACCCCTCACTTTTAGTCTTTTAAAAGCAGCGGGTGAAACCTTTGTTTCTTTTCTTGCTTTCTATAATTACTTTGCATACACTTCTGCCCCCTTTAAATTGATTGTAGATGATCATCAATTGATGAACACATAATGGATGTAGAAGTAGTCAGATATCATTACAATTGATTATCTAATTGTTTATTCGATACCCAAAAGGATTAAAGAAAAAAAAACAGTTGGACAGCTAAATCAAGTGGTTGAACTCTCTGAAAAGCCACATCAAATAGTTGTGAATCTTGGACATTGTTCAGTCGGGCTATTTGACCATCCTAGAGGTGATCCATTGGTTATGCAACTCAACCCAACTCAACAATGCCTTATCCCAACTACTTGGGGTTGGTTAAATGGCCAGTTCCACTGTTCTACTCTTATCTAAAGTGATATCTTTCATTAGATCATAAGTCCTCATGTCTTTTCCCGTTACTTCGATCCACTTCCTTTTTGACCTTTTCCCTAGTTCCTCTTTAGAGTTTTCAATTTTCATTATCACTCATTTTATTGGTTTGGTAATTGTTCTTTGTTGTATATTACGCCCTGACCATCTAATTCAATATCATCATCTTGTCACATATTGGCGCTACCCTTGAGTTCCTGAATTCATCATTTCTAGTCTTTGTCACTCCCCAGTCTTTTTAGAGTTTTCAGTTTGCACCATATCATTTTCCATTGGTGCGATCATTGTTTTTTTTTCTGTGCATGACTGAACCATCTCAGTCATCTTTTACTTATTACCTATTGGGGCTACCTTAAGTTCATATAAATGCATTATTTTGAATCTTGTCACTCATCCTTTTAACGTCCTTATCACTGCTACACTAATCCATTGGTTGGGCACCTTGTTTAATGAGAAGGATGTAACATGCAGTCATGTGTTGTCTTGCACCGTGCCTTCATTTAGTCCAGTGAAGTTTCTAGATTTTAACCATTATTTACTTTTTTCTGTCTATGTAATGGCAATATCATTTCTTTCTTTTTCTTGTAATTGATTATGCAGTGAGGAGACAAGGATAAAAATTGGGGTTGGAGTGCGAATGGGGTGGCAACGGCGCCGCCAGAAGCTGATGGTGCAGGAAACCTGCCATTTTGAGTGGCAGAACTTGATTGCAGAAGCTTCTAGAAGAGGCTATGTTGGTGAAGAAGAGCTGCGTTGGGATTCATATAAGATCTTGAATGAACAGCTTGAGCAGGAGTGGTTGGAGAGCATTGAACGGAGGAAATCGGCGCCTAGGCCAAAAGGTTGCAAGAGAGCACCCAAGTCTCCTGAGCAACGGAGGAAGATATCAGAGGCCATTTCTGCCAAATGGGCTGATCCTGTAAGGGAATCTATTGCTATCTTGAAGATCTGACATGTTTCATGTTATTTTTGTACATCAATGAGGAAATTTGTGAGACTCATCTCCACCAGACGTAAGAAAGGTCTACTAGTGCTGGTCACTGAGATCTTCTCACACATTAATGGTGACAATGGGTTGGTCTGGGTTTGGGTTGCTGGAGGGAACTAGCAGTGCTGGGAAAGGCAACCTGAACCTGGAATTAACAAGTTAGGTTGACCATTACTTTATTGAGAAAAAGAAAAAACTATAAGAAAATAGAAAAAAAGTTGGGTTGGTTCCAGCCAAGGAGTTGTTGGGTTCGGTTGATATATGGCATCAAAAGACTTGGGAAGGGCAACCTGGGCCTGGAAATGGCCGGGTCGAGTTTGGGTCAGGTCAGGTTTGCCACCCTTATCTTACATGCTGGGAATTAGGACAAACCATTTGAGGGGTCATGCCTAAGAGATCCCTATGCAAAAGATTGAGACAATTGGACAATTTATGAGCTTTTCCTTTTCAGTCTTTGGGACCATTATATTTTTCTTGTCATCCAATTGGAAAGCAATATATCAGATGGTGATGATCATAAATTTGTCTTTTATGTTACCTATTGAAGTATAGTAAATTCTGTATCTCCTAACAGGCTAACACCGTAATGTTTTGGGAGATTTGTTAAATGCACACTTAATATGGTATCAGAGCCAAGCTCGATTGCAAGTTCAAATCCTTGTGGAAGTAGAACTATATTCCTTCTGAGGAGGGATGTTGAATCATATTAATATCTGTGTCTCCTGACACCTCAGGGTTTTGGGAGTTGGTTAATTCACTCTTAATATGACCCATTGAATGGTGGATCCCAGACCCTGCACCTGTGCCATGAATACCACAATGGCATTAGTAGGCCACATCAACAGTCTTTTCCAGCTGCTTCCTTTGAATTTTTTCAACAGCTACATCAGGTTTCAAGTTTGTTAATGAAAGCAATTGGCCAGTATGGATCTAACACTAGGGTGATCCTCTACATTCAACTGAGTCATTGTAAATTTAGAACAGTTTGGCTTGAATAGACCTAGATTGAACATTGTTGTTTACTGAGATTTGATTCAAATTTGCTATTAGTCCACGTTCAATTTCAATGAGTCATACAGCATCAGCTGGGTCTTAATGAGAATGTTATTGTTTCCCTAGGGATACCGTGAACGGGTTTGCTCTGCCCTGTCTAAGTATCATGGAACACCAATCGGAGCCAAAAGAAAGCCAAGGAGAATGCCAAGTGGAGAGACTCAGAATGTAATAAGGAGCCCTGTGAAGAAGAAAGCAAGTGAGGCTTATAATAGTGCTGGGAATCAAACTAAAAGGACAGGTCGGTCTAGGTTAAAGAGAAGTAGTGCACCATCATACAAAGATCCGTTAGCAAATTCCAAGCTGGAAATGATAAAGAATATCAGAGCGCAGAGGGCATCTATGGAAACCAAGAAAAGAGAAGCCACTGATAGGGCGAAGTAAGTCCCCCCCACCCCCGCCCCCCCGCGCTATTTTTTTTTGGATTTCTTAGTAATTCCATTACCTTTTATACATATGCAAACACACACACACACACACATAATGGTTTGAACACATGGTACCTGAGGTGGCAGCCATAATCTTTCTGCATGTTTCTTCAATTTACCCCTTTTCCACATGGCAAGGATCAGCCTGGTAGCCCTTGGCCACATGGCAAAAAGAGTGAGTTTTTTCACCCTTGTTTGTTTATTATTATTTTTTTGTTGAAAATTAGGCCATTATTAATGGGGAAAAGTCCAATACACAGGTAATACAAAGTGAATTGGATGATTCTATTTTCATGTGCCCTAGCCAAAGGGGTTCTATCAGATAAACTGTATCTGCCTACTCATCCCTTTACATGGCAGAAAACTAATGCACAGCTGGCTGGCTTCAGTGCCTGCAGCAATACAGCAGAATAGCTTTTGCCTACAACACTATATACCACCTAGATGGCCCATTAACTCATCATTCTGTGCAGTTAGACAGTGTGCCACTTCTTGCATATGCTTTTACCTAGAATTCATACTGATCCGGGTTGAAATCATTTTAGGAAGGTTAGATTACCCAATTGGAGTACTCACATTAATCTTGAAGGTTTATGTGTATTTTAAAGGAATTTTTCAGAGAAGTCATATATCCTCACAGCAGGGTTCTCATACCAAATCTTTGAATGAGTAGGGTGATTAGGTTCATTTAGCTTCTCAAGAGCACCTTGTAGTACTTTGCATTCATTACTGTATAACATACGAGGTGGTGTTTCCATTTTCAGGCTACTGATTGTTGAAGCAGAGAAAGCAGCAAAGGCTCTTGAGGCGGCTGCAGCAAGGAGCCCTCTTGCCCGAGCTTCTCTTATGGAAACTAGGAAGCTTATAGCCGAAGCAACTCAATCAATCAAGGATATAGAGACTGGACAGGTCACATCTCAGGAGAGCAAGAGCATGTATTCTTTTGCTGAGTCGAGTGGACTTGTAAACCACATTGAGGATGAAATAGATACAGAAAATGGCCCAACATCACTGGATAAAAGAGAAGCAAACGGGAACCACATCCTCTTGTCAGGTAATATCAATGATGAAGTCTTCGGCTTTGGTATGTTTTCCCGGCAGAACTTACTAAACAGTAAGGAGCCCCATTCCCCTGCTCCAAGCTCCATGAAGAACTTGCCCGATGGTGGGGAACCTCTACCCCCCTCTCTAGGTGAAGAAACAAGTTCGGAACAGAGCTTACTGAACGGTGAAGAGGCTCTTAACCTTGGTCCAAGTTGGGACAGAAGCTCCGGCTTACAGCCTGAAAAGCCCATAAAGCAGTCGGATCCAACAGATCATCAAGTGGGTCAGCTTGAACTAAATGGGGTTATCGAATACAGAAGAATCTCACAGCCTAATGGAGAAAAGGTACAGATTGGAAAATCCAAGACAGCTTCCTCCACTTTGGCCACCGTTACTAAGAAGTGGGTCTGTGGAAGGCTGGTTGAAGTGGACGAACGAGAGTAGCAAATGATCCGCCAAATATCGAATCTCTGACCAGGTTTGGTATCAGGCATTCTGTGTAGTAGACCTGCTTGTCTTATTCGGGGTGTTCAGGTTATCTGATTTATTTATGGTTACAAGAAATTTTTTTTGACCAATGCTACATTTAGTGTAGTTTGTATATGTTCTCTTATCTGATTCACCGACAGTATTAGTTAAACAGTACCCCCAATGCCAGACATTTCATTAAAAGCTATTAGATGACTAAAATGAAACGTAGTATAATGATTATGTGATCTAGAGAAATTCTCAAATTTAAAGGAGGTACCAAATATTAGTAAAATAATAGACAATCTAGTAATTTCATATTTAGCTTTATCTCGATTTTTATTTTTTATTTATCAGTGTTGTGCATTCTTTTAACAGTGGAAATTTTTTTTGAAAACTACCTCAAGAAAAGAAAGAAAGAAAAAAATCTCACTTATTGTGAGTTTTTGTTATTCTGAACCGGTAATTTGTAAGATAATTTCATTTATAAAATTTGTGAACGTGTTTGTACGTGTTCTTTCTCTTGTTTCAAGTATGTAATTGATGTCATCCATTCACGAGTGGATATGATAATTTCAACATTGAACTTCTAGCATAAAGAACAGCAAAACCACACCGTTTGAACAAACTCAACGGCAAAAGGGTTATTTCAGTAGTTTTGTTTTTTTGTGCCAAAATGCACATTTGAGAGGTAAACGATGTTGTAATGGGATGCTAAAAGTTTTTCTTTGGCTGGGAGGATATTGTGTACACACTTGTGAAAATCTGATAGAGGTGTTGGTAGTCAACAAAATTCTTTTATTTTGGAATTGACATGTGTACGGGTCTTTCCAATTCGGATTATCAAAAGGGTTTTGGGTTCGACAATGCCTCTAGACATTGTAAAGAAAAATTTACTTAAAAATTGTAAGTATCAAATACAATGCTAGTTATAGGGATACCTGCGAATGACAGATTAGTCGTTGTCTATCTTTTTGAAATGAGGAAGACCTCGTTGAATTTGATCCTTCAAGTAAATGCAGATTATCTGTTATTCTTTCTCCTGTAAGCACCTCGTTGAATTTGATTTCGCGAATAAGTCAAATTAGCCGATGTCATTCTCTCTGGAAAAGTTTCGTTGAATCTTATTCTACGAACAACATAGATTGACCGTTGTCCTTCTCCTTGAAGAGTCTCGTTGAATCTGGGTCTGCGGTGTAATCGAATCACCCGAGACAAGGGGGTTTGAGTCACTACATGAATGAACTACCGCTAAGCGTAATCTAAAGCTACGACTACTTATAAGATATGTGATTTGTTGATGATGATTGAGTTGTCCTTTCTATTGACTGTTTTCCTCCATTTATAGAGATCTGATTGTGATGCTGCAGTTACTCTTCCACGTTCGTTACCCAACCGTTTTTCGGTGTAACTTGTGGGTCACCTTGTTCACTGACTGAGTCATGTATTCCTTAGTGTGGTATTGGTGGGGTCTTCCTTTTCGTTTCGTATTCTGCCCAACGTGGCTTGCTTTTGTAACTACTTTGCTTATTGTCATTTATCTCCATGTGTCTTTCTTTTACTGACGGATTTGAAGAATGTGCTAACAAATGTCCCCCGAACGAGTCTGGTTTGAATCCTAACCAGACATGTGTTGCTTTCCCGACGTTTTTAGTACTGGTGTAATTACATCAACCATCGCCTATAAATGTGATTTTACTTCAGTCAACGCCATTTTTCCTGGTGTTTCCCTTGCTCTGAAGTTCTTCATCTTCTTCTTTCACTTCGTCTAATCTTCAATCTTTAATCCTCTTTTTATGGCCCTTGTGAAGCAAGTTGCGCCCATTAACATTGAATCTGAGGAAGCTTCCTCTCCCACCGAATAACTGGAAGAATGGGAGATCCCTATTGTTGAGACGGAAATTGCCTTGGTTACTGTAAAATGATTGTGCATCTAAGTGTAAGTGATAACGTCATGTCTATGGCGGTCTTCGTTGATCTTCCTTATGATAGTGTTTCTTTTAGCTACAGCCTTTCCCGTTATGGCTTGGGTTCCCCGTCGACCTTCATGGAGCTCCCTTATTCTATAATGAAGCCATTGATTGGAGTGAATGGGAAAGGAAGATCGAGTCTGGCTTTTGGTATAAATCCAACCGTTCCTAGGCCAATTAGGTAGATCGCATGCTCTCTCAGAGGCAAGAAAAATGGGAGAATCTTGGCCTCACTAGAGTCATCCTGTCTTCCAAATCAAATATGCCCTTTAACAAATCTCTTATTTTTGCATTTCTGACGTTCTGGTTCCCTACCTCTAATTGTTTCTTACTCCCGGAGGGTCCCATGTTGATAGCATTGGCTAACGTTTATCATCTACTTAATCTTCCTGCTGAAGGCAACATTATTCTCCCTAACTTCTCTGATCTTTCTCGATCTTCTTTTAATTGTCCATCATAATCTTCGCGATTGTCTTACACCACTTTTCTTATTCGTGAGATGGGTAAGCCCAGTAGTGATGTCACATTCCAAGAGGAATGTTCTTTTTACCTTTATTGGTTATGTAAACTTCTGGTTTGTTCATCCTCGAAGAGGATTACCATGGGGTACACCCCTATTGCTACAGCTCTGGCATCAAACTGTCGATTGACTTTGAGCCCTTTTGTACTTGCTGTTCTTTATCGATCACTCAGGTTCTTGACTCGAGAAAGATTCTCTAGTTCAGTCAACGAACCATTATGGCTTCTCCAACTATGGATTTCTGCCTATTTCCCAAGCCTATCTCCTATTTCATTGAATTACCAAACTCGAGTCCCATTTTGCAATGCACAATATTGGCTTAAGGCTAGGTACCCTAAATCGTCTTCCCCTACTTTTTACTAGTGCATCAATGTCATTCTTGATGCACAAAGAGTGCGTTCTGACATTCATTTCCTCCAATTTTGAGACTTAAAATTTGGTTGCCAAGTATCTTGCATGACAACCAAACTCTTCTCAATCAATATTTAAAGCCCTAAGGACCTGGGCCTCTTGTGTCTGCTCTTGAGATCTTCCTGTTTTCCATAAATCTGATAATGTCGAGGCTTACTGTCCAAACATGTGTGCCCGACAGTTTGTACTTGTCCATTGCATCCTCCTATATTTACTTTGAATTCTCCTTGGGAAACGTGTCCATCCAATGTAAGAGAATTATTCATCGAAAAGATAGGGGGAAGTAGTTCATCTATGATGTCTCTCTACGTCCCACCCTTTTAAGGGGTTCTAGAATCCACTCCCTCATTTGACACTTGGTGGTCGAGCTTCCTGGAGAGCATTCGAGAGTCACTGAGTCAAATCAAAGGTTGAATATACCTTCCTTATGAGGCTCTTCCAATAACAGGTATATCCTTTTACTCTTTTTTTTTGTCATTCATTTTGTTAACTCTCTGGTTTCTTATTGTAACAATTTTTTAGCTACTCCTCTCCGTGTTGTTCTTGTACTTCCAGCTTCCTCTTGCTTAAACAAGCAACCTGATGTTGGTATGAGGAAATCCAGACGCTAAGAGGACATTAAGACCTCAACCATGAAGGACATGCTCGATCAACAAAAGGCGGTTGTTCCAACTGTCAAAATCGAACATCAATCTGAGGGAGAGGGTGATTTAACAAGAAGGAAACAGAAGGTTGTTGTCCTATCTACTGAGGACCAGTTGCGGTAGGAGCTTGATGAGAAAGAAGAGATACTGAAAAAGACCAGACTTAAACTCGAGGCTCTGAATCAGAAGAAGGTTGATGAAGCTAAAGAACAGGCGATGTTTAAGTTGGAAAAACTAACCAAGGCAATAAATGATAATCTGGCTCGTTCGTG
Organism: Platanus orientalis; assembly: GCA_025762735.1. Lineage (NCBI taxonomy): Eukaryota > Viridiplantae > Streptophyta > Magnoliopsida > Proteales > Platanaceae > Platanus > Platanus orientalis. The sequence goes on along the minus strand of JAOXJP010000003.1, from coordinate 14,638,132 downwards.
GGAGGAGAAACAGAAAGCTGCTAATGAGAAGAAAAAGGAAGAGAAAAATGTTGAAAATTGAGGAAAGGGAAAGGAGGAAATAGGAAGAGAAGAAATAAAAGAAAGAAGAAAGAATGAAAAACGAACAAGATGCTGCAGACCTTGAGAGGATACAAAGCAAAGAGAAATAGATGAATGAAGAACAAGAATAGGAAAAGAAATAAAGAGGAAAGAACAAGAAGAAAAAGATAAGAGCGAGGCAAAGAAGAGAAAGAAAGAAGAAGACAAAAAGAGGAAATAACAAGAAGAGAAAGATAAGAGAGAGGCAGAGAAGAGAAAGAAAGAAGATGATAGAAAGAGGAAAGAACAAGAAGAGAAAGATAAGAGAGAGACAGAGAAGAGAAAGAAAGAAGAGGATAAAAAGAGGAAAGAAGAGCATAAAAAGAAATGAAGAAAAGAAAAAAGAAGAAGAAGAAAAGGAGAAACGAGACACGGAAGAGGCAGAGAGAAGAATAAAAGATGAGGAAAGGAGAAAACTGTAATTCGATGTGGTTAAAAGAAGAGATGAGCAAAGAGAAAGATAGGCGAAAGAAGAAGCGTAAAGACTCGAGGAAGAGACAATAAAGAAAGAAGAGGAAAGACAGAGACAAGACAAGACTATTATCGAGGAACACCAAACTGAATCCTTAGGATAGGCTGTAGAGGATGAGGCAATGATCTCAGATCCTAATATAGGTCATGCCCCTGATCAAGGGGAGATCGATGTTCCATCTTGAGACTATGACATCCCTCTTGCTGAGGAATCATCAGTTGGGTTGATGGATTTAGATCCATCATCTGTTAATTTATCTTCTCCAATTACGAACTCTACTCAGCAGGTTTCAATGGAAGGTTTTGAAAATACCTCATAAATTCTTAACAGTTGAGACTTTGAAGGTTCCCGTTGAGCCTCTTTCCTCAAAGTCATTGCCGAAAACCGTTTCAGCCCAGCCTCCTCAAGAGATCTCTAGTCGTCTAGCTCAACTCCTCTCTCGAGCTAAGCTTTTCACTTCCGAGGTAATAGGGATAACGAGGTCTTCTTCATCTTCATCTCCTTCTCCTTTGCCTTCGGATCAATTACATCAGGCTCTGGCGATGCTTCGATCTTGTTTCATAGCTAAGCCGTTGGCCGTACTCTTAGACCCAGTAATCAATTCTACATTTGTTACCTCCATCACTTTACTGCCTTGACATCCAGGCTATTTGTTTGTCGATCAACGAGCCAGTCTTTGCTTGGCCCTTTATTCTCAGAGTGAACCTCGTGAACAACTTCAATTGAGGCGTACCAAAAAGGTTCACAGTCAGGAGTTAAAGGCTCGACTAGATTTTCTATTGTCCCAATAGTCATCAATCGTCGAACACATTTTCTCGTTGGTTGATAACATCAATGCTCAAATAACTGAGATTGATAAAATCGAAGCCCATCTTTAGAAGTTGAAAGAGAGTCTTCAGAAATCAAGTATGAAGCTCGAGAAAGTGATGGAACAAGATTCTCTCCACTCTGAGGAGATCTCGTGCCTGGAAGGAGAGCTGTCGACTTGTGAGGCAGAGC
>JAOXJP010000003.1:14609168-14636462 GCA_025762735.1 Platanus orientalis | reverse complement strand
CCCCCCCCCCCCCAGGGTCCCTAAATTCGATAGTGGCCAGAGCACGGATTGCATTGTTACAATCTCGCGAAACATATGAAATGGATTCTTGAGGATTTTGAATCACCCCCTAACGACAGTCTAATATAGTGCTTCGAATCCTCCATAGGACTGAAGTATATCTATTGGAAATCAGATTCACAATTAGAGAAAACCTTCAATATGGATAAGAGAATCTCGATAATCCTTTGTGAACATGAGCCCTAGATAGAATGCCACTGCTTCCACATCTTTTGGGCTATAAGCCTGTAATTTTTTTTGTTTCTCCCTAAATAAAAGTGCCTATGAAACCTCGGACTAAAGATGTTGTTACATAGAGCTTATGCAGTACCGCACCATTAACATTCATCTTGTATGTGTCACATGGAGGATGGATCCAATGAGAAGGAAGGATGACAGACAGCGTCACCATCTGATAGATTTGAAAGAGTTGGGCCTAGAGATTTATGAATTGGACTACACTCTCTAGACAGCTGCATGCCATTAATAAGGATGGCATATGCTTTTACGGGTTGATGATAAAAAATTAGTTTATTTGTAGCCTTTCATGTACACCATAATATAATGACTTATTGATGAAATAACTTAAAGGCGAAAGAAGTTGACAACCATTCCTGAATCTTAAAAAATTTGGAGCAATTTTGTAATCGGAGTCCTAAAGGGGACCCAAATCAGACCACTTTGGCAAATTCGCATTCAAAGAATAAATGGTCAATGATCTCTCTTGCGGATCAACAAATATGACAATTTGCTTCACAGTTGGAAATGAATTTATCCATTGAACTCTTTAAAGGTAATGCGCCATTAAGGCTCCAAATGAGGACCCTTGGTGGCACACTATTATCCTTCCATAGTTTAAATCAATATATATTTTTTTATTGTCATCATCATGTATAATTGAGGTGGATCCTACTACAACAAAAATAGATTTATAAATTGATTTGGTTGAAAATTTATCCGATAGGATTTTTATCCATAATAGCTAGTCTTCTTCATTTTGTTTAACCTGAGACAGAATCTGTAAAATCTTAGTAACTGTTTCTAAATCACAATTGTCCCTGATAAAGTCTTCTTTCCAAGATCGGGTACTTGAATCAATTAAAGCCTAAACATGGATTACTCCATTCAATTCTTCTTTCCAAGATCGGGTACCTGAATCAATTTGTAGAGTTTCCATTTCCTAGTAGCCAACATGTGCCTTCTTTTAATATTTCTTTTCATTTTATAATGTCTAACCAAGTTTTGGATGATGATGCTGAACACTTTCCTATCCCTAAATTTTTGTTTATGAGATATTTTGGTTTGAGATTTTTCATTCATAATGCATCCGAGTTCTCCAAAAATCGTTAGCCTAGTTTTGAGATTGAAGATTCAATGATTATCTCCATATCTATGAACTCCAAGAAGTGTAAATCACTTTTCGGCACTGATGTGTCCTCACCTAATGCAGGGAGGACCATAGTCATTTTTTTAAGGGGGTGCACCAAACTCGTGCTGCACCTTGGAACAATGAGATTTGTTGATATCAGGCAGGTGTGGGTTGGTGAACGAACCATATAAAAAATTGTAGAGGTTGGACAATAGGGATAAAACACACACACAAACACAGATTTATATAACACAAATTTGACATGGATTTGGTTAATGTTCGAGGACTCAGGTCGAGGCCGGATAGATTAGGTCAGGTTTGGGAACCCTTCTGATTGGGCAAGAGATGATGGGGCCAAGCTGCACCAGTGTTTTATAGGCTCCCAATTAATCTCCTCAAGTAAAACCTCCAACCTTGGTTCGTAGCCATCAACGAGTCCCATGAACCAAGTGGTCCCGTCGCAGTAAATGAGGTAGTGTTGCATCTGTTGGGTGCTGTTATCTAATGTAATTAAGCCGAATTTTGGGTAGTGGTTGAGGCACATATTGTTATTGATAAACTAGGCACAACCTGCAGTGGAAAACTTTGACTACCTTGTGTTATGATTTTAGGAGTACTCTGGCAAATTTTTCTTGTGTTTTTTTTTTTGTAGTGTGAGAAAGACAAAAAAAAACCTGAGCTCTGATTTGGTAGGAGCACCCCCTGAACGAATAGGTGTGAATGGTGTTAGGGGCGGCTACATCAGCACCGAAAAAGTGATTTACAATTTTTTGGGGGGTGCTTATCACTTTTCGGTGCTGGTGTGTTGGTCCCTGACTCCATTAACACCTATTCGTACCTAATTCTTTGGGAAAAAACCCATGCTAAAAGACGAAAAACATGCTTTTTTGTTTTGTTCATATTACAAAAAGCTACAGAAAAAAATTGCAACAGTACATCATTGACCTACTTAAATAGCTGTACATTTTTCTTTTTGCAAGGAGGTAATGTGACTAAAATCATAATTCTGTTTACAACCACCCTTTCCCCCTAAATATAATAACAAAAAATAAAAATAAATTATAACCCACAGATTTCTCAAATAAAAGGTAAACCATATATTGCCCTCCGGCATATTATTTAGACTGGGAATGTAAGAAAACGTTCCAGTATGTCCAGCATGAGGCAGGATTTGGTAGGATTCTTAAAGTTAGCCTAAAGTATGACTGATATTAAGGGCTAACACATCATCGCCAAAAAAGTGATTTACACCTTCTGGGGGATGTTTTTCAGTTTTTGGCACTGATGTGCTGGTCCCTAAGGCAGTCCTACCTTAGGCTAATCCTAAGATAGTCCTACCGAAATCTTAGGGGTCCAGCCTCTGTTTTACAACTCCTCCTCTTCTCTTGTTTATCACGTGTCTTAACCTTGCATTAGAAATGGGGATAGGTTTGCTACACAGATGATGTAGCAAAGGCATTTTGGAGCGGCTGGGTATCTTACATTTGGTAGCCCCAAAAAAAATCAACGTGTTTGGCATACCACTGTCTTTTCATTTGGTAACTTCCATCATGTGCCAAAAATAAAATAAAACCCCACAATTCTCTACTCGGCAAGATTATAATATGCAATATGGTGAGGTGGATTTGTCGGAGATAAAATAGGGCGGTTGTGCAGCCTCAGATTTAGACAACTCACCTTCTCATTGCTTATTAAATGTGTAGAGTGTTGATACCTACCCCATATATATGGTAGGTCTACGACTTATCCGGAAAAATTACCGTGATCCGTGTCGTATCCATCCGGTCTGTTTATAAAAATATCCATTATAAACGGATATGATACAAATATACATTGTCCAGTTAAAAATATAACAATATATAGAATATAGAGAATAGATTGTTGAATTTAAAATAAATCCAACAATCATAAATAACATAATAACTAAAACCCTAAAAAATATATCAACTATTTATTTCATATTTGTTCCATCTTGATCCATGGCGGCACCCATAGGTATACAACTTCAAAGATTTTGGAGAGGATAGACATGGGGTAGGGAAGAATGCACTGACAATTGTGACAACATATTGGAATTGCCCTTCTATTTTTTTCTTTTCCGGATATCCGAATCTGGTTCGAAATCCAAATTTTTTAAACGGTTAGAATACGGTATAGTTTTATAATATCCGTTAGAATAGGATACAGAAGCGGATATACTCATATCAAATCCGCATCCAGTCCATTTGCAGCCCTAGTTTGAGCGCTAGGTTTTTTGTTGTCGAGGGAGAAGAGAAATGGGACCCACTGAAAACCATGGTCCTACGGGATTCCATAAAACTAGCACATGTCGACCTGTCACCTGGTTCTCCCACAGTTCTCACATATACAGTTCTCACGTAATTCGGGGGTCCCCTGAACACTAAATCCTAGAAAGGACAGTTGCTTTGAAAAAAAAAAAAAAAAAGCCTGTGTGTCTAGGAAGGAACATAGGGGAGTAGACAATTTGAGAGTAGAAATACATAAAAAAAGGAAGCTAGTGTTCCGCTCCCAAATGACAATGCGACATCATCGTTTGTTCGTTCGTTGGTTGTGTTTGCTTACTAGCAACAACAGCTCTCTTCTTAATTCTCGTGAGTTGCAGGTTCTCAGGCGCTGGGGTTTTTTCCTACAAATGTCAAAGCCCTAAAATACCAATGCAGTATAACAGATTTCTTTCACTAAACCCTAATGTTGCTTCACTTCACTGCAATGGCGACTAGCTAGCATCCTTAAGCTTGTTCTACTCGTTCTTCTTTGAGCGTATACATGGAGAAAGAAACGTCCGACGAAGAAGATGATCGAGAAAACCTTATCGATCCGAACGGGACGAAGGTCCGCCGAAGGAGCTTTGAGATTGACGAATTCAAGAGTAGGAAAGGTCGGACTTTCAGATTCAGTTTCAGTAAGAGGTATCTGTTTGCGATCTGCCTCCCACTTTTCTTAATTTTTATATATTTCGCAGTCGATATTGAAAGTTTGTTTCCTAGCGTTTCGAGTGTGAGCTTCGATTCCGCGAGCAATAGAATGCGAGAATCCGAATTGCAAGCTCTCTATCTGTTAAGGAAGCAGCAATTAGGGCTCTTGAATTTATGGAATCTTACCTCGAGTAATTCGAGATCATATTCAGGAATAAAGTCGAACTCTACCTTGGATCCCAGTGCCAATTCCACTTCCAACTCGAATTCAAACTTGGCATTAGAAAGAGAGGATCTTTTGTCGTCGTCAATGTTCTTTGAGGATTTCAAATCTGCATTGCTTAAGCAGATTACATTAAATAAAGAAATTCAAAAATCTCTGTTGTCTTCCCATCGTATCGGGAACTTGTCGGGGTTGCTTGATGACAATGCTGATCCTGAATTTGATGTTTCCCGATTTGATAGGTGTGGAAAAGTTGATCAAATGTTGGAAAGAAGAACAATTGAATGGAAACCAAAATTGAATAAATACTTGTTTGCGATTTGCGTGTCCGGGCAGATGTCTAACCATTTGATTTGCTTAGAGAAACACATGTTCTTTGCAGCTCTTCTCAACCGCATCTTAGTTATTCCAAGCTCCAAAATTGATTACCATTACAGCAGGGTTATTGATATTGATCACATAAATAAATGTTTCGGAAGACAGGTTGTCATCTCCTTCCAAGAGTTTGCTGAAATGAAAAAGAATCACTTACACATAGACAGGTTTGTCTGTTATGTCTCGTTGCCCCAGTCTTGTTACGTGGATGAAGAACATATTAAGAAGTTAAGGTCCCTAGGGCTTTCAATGGGTAAACTGGAGCCTGCCTGGGTTGAGGATGTTAAGGAACCAAAGAAAAGGACTGTGGATGATGTTACGACCAAGTTTTCTTCTAATGATGAAGTTCTTGTAATTGGAGATGTGTTTTATGCCAATGTGGAGCAAGACTGGGTGCTGCAGCCAGGTGGTCCACTTGCTCACAAATGCAAGACTCTAGTCAAACCAAATCAACTTATAATGCTTACTGCCCAGCGATTTATTCAAACTTTCTTGGGGAAGAACTTTATAGCCCTTCATTTCCGTCGACATGGATTTTTGAAATTCTGGTATGTTTCTCTTTTCATCCTTTTGTTTATCAGTTCTCTTTCATCCTGTTTAAAAACCTTTTTTTATTTTGTTTTTTTGTTTTTTGCACTGGATGTTGCAGGGTGAGAGTATAATGTTGCATTTACTTTTCCATAGCTTGTAAGTGTGTGCATTATAGCTGTGCTTGAATTACCATATTATATAGGGTTTCAGTGTTAGTTTGCATGGAGCAAGAAGGGAGTGCTTGCACATTTAAGACTCTGAGTTAAGACGTAGTTACCCCTGAAAAGATATAACTAGTCGTTAGGGTACAAACTTAGATTATTAATACAATGATTAGAAGTAATTGAAGGTTAATTACACAGTTGAAATAGCAATAGTTTGTGGTAGGAGATTTTGAGGCCCCTAAACTGCAATTTTAAGAATCCAATATTTGAGTGGCACCTTATGTAGACTTCCTATGACTAAAGTTTGGTTTCCTTAAATAAATAGCCATCAACTAGCTTTGGAGTGTTTTTTTTTTTGCCTTTTTGTTTAAGTAAAGTTTTGATTAAATTAAAATAATAAAAAAAAAGATTTAAATATCATGATCACCATATGAAATTCGTTGATTTAGAACAAGATAGAAGAAAGATAGTACCTCAATCACTTTAATCAGAAACAAGACTAATTTTCAACCTGGTCTCAACAACATTTACACATGCTTCAAAGCTCTTCACACTTCCCAAACTTCATATGGACTATTGGTTCCAAGGTGAACGTTTACACCATTTTTATAAAGGATTATGAGAAGTTAAAGGCCCTTGTAGGTGTGGGATCCTAATGAGAATCTTATCCTTGGGTTATGGGATTCATTTGCTTAACAATCATTAAGTTGTTAGGGCATTTGGAAGGAGGGGAATAAAAGGATCTTTGAGCGCAAGATTTTGTCTATGGGTACATCGATTATTTTCATGGCCAGGGTTATGCATGATTGGGTGTCTATTTCTAGGGATTTTGATGAGGAGATTTGGGATTCTTTCTAGGGCATTATCACGTAGTTGGGTTGATGCTGGAGCATATGGTGTGAAGAAAAAGAAGTTAGAGGACCATGGATAGTCCCCCACAATGTGTCTAGTAGTTAGAGTAGTTAGGATAGGTTTCTTATTTTATTTTTAAGTGTAATAAGGCTAATAGTGCCATGGGTAGTTTAACTTTTTTAGTTATTTATTTATTTTTTATTATGAGTTGTAATCCTGTCACTTACTTTTAGCCCCAAGTTTTCTAAGATCAAAACTTACCTTTTTGGTTTGATTTTGGTGTCATTAGAGAGGATATTCAATTACCTTTCTTACGAGACCAAGATTTCGCAAATTTGATGTGATTTGCAAAGTTATGACCAAAATACTAATAAGATATCAGAAAGTGATGAAAATAGAGTTATGAAATTTTAAAGAATATTTGGGGGGCCCAACTACCTTGGTCAACAAACCTAGAGTTGTGGCAATTTAGGAGTCTTTTAAATCTAGACTTTTGTCATTTAGGAATGTTATTATTTTAGTGTCTTTTATAATAGAAAGTTGGTCAATAAAAGTCCTAGAATCTGGGGATCTTTTAGATTTAGGATTTTATTTTATTGCATGTTTAAGCCTATTTAAAGGTACCCAATGCTTGAATAAAAAAATTAGTGAAGATGATTTGAATTGAAGTGAAACATGTGTGGTGTTTGAGGGTTGCAACCCTGGTTCTCCTTTCTTATGTTGAGTTGTGGACTCCCCAACTCTTCTCTCTCCTCTTCCTTTGCTCTCCACAAGTAAGTACTTCCCCCTCTTCTCTTTTTCTTCTCTTCCCCTTTCCCTCCCCATGCTGTTTTCTGGAATACCCAAGTTTTTCCCACTATTTTGTGTGTTAAGTCTTCCTAGGTGCAAAACCACCACTTTACATATAAAGCTCATACACCAAAACACGTCAAAATTTGCTGAACTTTGGAACAATGATGCTACTTGAACCCAAGAATCATATTGTCAGAGCGTAGAATTTTTTTACGCATGGATAAGGGTATTTTGGTCATTTCCATCACAACCCAGATTTTCCAGAATTTGAATTTTGGATTTTTTTCTTTCAATTTGTGGTTTCCCTATACAATCCTACATCATGGATCCTCGAGGCCTTTTGTTGTTTGTTTTCTTCCTTTTTTGTGTGTTCTTTTCATCACCTTTCCAGTGATGGTGTTTTCCTATCTTGCTTTTGCTTCTTAATAAAATCTTTTCATTCAAAAAATAAATAAAAATTGGTACACTACTAAGTGTAGTAATGCTCAATGACACATTGCAACTAAACACCCAAACAAAAGATAGTAACAATAAGGCCTTTATCTACATATATTTCACAAATGTATTTTTCCTCGGCACAAAATTCTTAATGGACTTCAAGAAAATAATGCAATCACTGCTTAACCCTTATTGGCTATTAGTAAATGCTCTTTGGGATAATAATGAATGACATCATAAAACACTTTTCTAGCATAACTTTTCCATATATATATATATATATATTTGAAGAAGTAAGGAAATTTTATAAGAAGATAAACGGAACAACACAAGAGGTGCTCGAGAAGAGAAAAACAACAAAATAAACAACAAACAAAGAGAAACAGTTGATAGACTACACATGAAGTATATGAGAGTCCCAGTCATAAATCTAGGATCTGAAAGGAGGCTCCTCCTTGTTTTGGGCTATGAACAACCAGGTGTGGATTTGAGAAAGAGTGGCATCAAGGGTAATGCGAGGCTCCTTCAAGGTGTCATCAAAGATTCTTTTGTTTCGCTCCTCCCAAATAGCCCAACACAGTGTTGCAGGCACCATAAGCCACATCTGCCTACTCCCCCTCCTCAAATCACCAAGCTTTTGGTTCGACCAACAGTGAAGAAGACATCCTCAAAGTTCCTGGCTGAAAGGCGAACCCAAAACAGTATATAAAGTGATCCCAAAAAGATTGGACCCAAGAGCAATGAATGAATAGATGACTAGTAGATTCCACGTTCGTCCTACATAAGAAACACCAATTGGGGATACACATACTTCTCCTAATCAAGTTGTTAATCGTCGGAGCTCTGTTCCACCATAATTTCTACAACAGGAACGAAACTTTAATTTGAATCTGCTAATTCCAAAGACACTCGCTCGGGAAGGATGGTTGGCCAGATCAAAGCAGCCCGTCATACATGGTTTTGACAGAAAACCCTTTCTCTTTGTCCATATCCCACACCAAGTCATCTTTTGGATCCCTCTCTTCAAGGCTATAATGCTCCAAAAGATCCAATAAACGACCTATTTCCTCAATTTCCTAATCATGTAGGTTTCTTCTTGTTTGGATGTTCCATGAGCAGAATCTCCTAGTTCTAATCATATGCTCTCTTACCAACCCCCATTTGCACTCAGCAAGGGCATACCAAGTAGGAAATTGACTTGCAAGAGGCTCCCTATCACACCATAAATCATGCCAGAAACTAACACGTTCGCCATTGTTGATCTTTTATTTGATATACCTGAAAAATCAGTCTTCCCCCTTTCAAATGCCCTTCCAAAGACTGCAACCCATGGCTCCCTCCGGCAATATGCACTTCCAACTGTAGTGGTCCTCTCCATACTTAGAAGTCACTAACTTCCGTCACAAAGCGTTCCTTTTAGTCCCGAACCTCCACAACCATTTATTAAGAAGGGCTTTGTTGGAAATCAATAGAGACTTGATTCCTAAACCTCCATGGGTCATCGGGCTGCACACATCCTTCCATCCTATCTTGTGGATCTTCCTTTCATTACGGGTAAAGGTCTACAGAAAGTCCCTTTGAATTCACTCAAGCTGATTGATGATAGACTTAGGCACTTGAAAAAGATATAAAAAATAAAGGGGCACACTTGTCAAGACACTCTTAAGGAGGACCAATTTGCCGCCTTTGGATAGGAGCTTCTCCTTCCAACAAGAGAGTTTCCTATCCATTCTCTCGATAACCGAATTCCAAATATCCAAAGAAGATGATTTAGCACCAAGCGGGAGACCAAGATAAGTAATTAGCAAAGGGACTAGGTCTCACTCAAGCACTTTAGCAAACCTCCCAACATTGGAAACATCCCTAACCATACTCAATGTCGATTTACTCCAATTCACTTTCAAACCCATAGTCGTCTCTATAATTAACAAAATGCACCTCAGATTTTCCACACATTCCACCTCTGTCTTCACCATGAAGAGAGAATCTGCAAACTGAATGAACAAGATTGAAGGATCAACATCATTAGGAGAGAAAGTTTGCACAAGTCCCACAGATTCTGCCTTGGCCATCATTCTACCCAGAAGATTTGCCACCACAATAAACAGATAGGGTGATACCGGATCCCCTTGTCTGAGACCCCTTCCTCCTTTAAAAAAACCGTTGGGAGACCCATTCACCATGATAGAGAACAAGGGAGACGTAATATAGATCTTTATCCAATTCCTCCATTTACCCCCAAAATCCATCTGATCAAGCACCCACCCAATCCACATAACCCCAGTTGGCATGGTCATAAGCCTTTTCCATATCCACTTTACAGACAATCCCTAGCCATCTAGTCTTAGCCATAGCATTAATGTACTCGTTTTTCATAAGAGAGCAATCAGTCATCTTTCTGCCTAATAAAAAAATGTGTTGCGATTATGAAATAACACCCGTTAGAGAAGCTTTGAACCGAATAGCTAGAGCCTTGATCAACAGTTTGTATATGCACTCCACCAGACTAATCGGCCTAAAGTCTTTAAGCTCAGATGCCCCTAACTTCTTCGGAATCAGCATGATGAAAGTAGCATTTAGGTTTTTGCATCAACAATTCTTAGAATGGAACTCCACAAACATTGCCATAACTTCTTTTTCCACTACCTCCCAACCAACTTTCAAAAAATTTGTTGGAAACCCATCCGGACTAGGCGCTTTATCATCTTCCATAGAGCTAAGAGCAAAAAAGTTTTCCTCTTCTGAAAAAGGCCTCTCCAGCCAACTACTCAAATCTTTGCTTATGCGATCAAAAGCAACCCCTCTAAAGTCGATCTGATGAGAATCGGATCAGAATACAACTCAACATAGAACTGTTCAACTGAGTTCCTAATTTGCTCCTAGTTGTAAACTCATTCACCTACCACCTTCAACTGAGTCAAAGAATTAATGGACCGCCGCCAGCTCGCCATCTTGTGGAAAATTTTTGTATTGCGATCTCCTTCCTTAAGCTAAGACACTTTAGATTTCTACCTCCAAGATATTTCCTCTATTCTCAAAATCCAATGATAATCCTATACAACCATCACCTTATCAGTCTTCTTCGCCTCCTCCAACTTGCCCAACATCTCTTTTTTTTTTTTAAGTATCAATCTTCCCTAGACAAGAGATTTTCATGGCTTCAATTTCCCCAAACTCCTCTCTTCCAACGATCCACTTCTTTAGCAATTTCAACCACTGGCCAAACATAAAACTAGCCGACCCCTCCTCCACCTCTTCTTTCCACTACTTCTTCACTTTATTAAGAAAGCCCGGAACTTCCAACCACATAAGCTCGAACCTAAAAGGACGCAGAGCTGCGAATTGACAGATAGGTCAAAGAGGATTGGAATGTGATCTGATCCTAGATTCGGGAGGGCTTCTTGAATGAGCATCGGTTCAATATCCAGCCAATCATCACTGAAGAGAAATTTATCCAACCTGCTGGTAACACGAGTACTTTGGTTCCTGGTCCAAGTAAACTAAGCACCATTCAGGGGGGAGATCCACCAAGGCAAACTCCCGAATAAAATTATTAAAAAGTTTCATATGAGTATCTTACCACATTAAAATCCCCTCCTACACACTATGGGACATTCCACTCCAACCGAGCCTTGCATAAATCATCCCACAACAGCCCAAAGGCAGCATGGCTACAAGGGCCGTAAATGCTGATGAAAGCGCACACTGTATCATACTCCTTGACTCTGCATAAAATAGAGACTGAGAACTCCCCAATTCTAGACTCCAACACCTCTATCCTACTCATATTCCAAGCCACCAAAACTCCCCTCATGCTTCCAATTGTAGGTTTGTGAATAAAATCAAAATCCCTTCTACTCCATAAGTCCATCAAAGTTCTCCTATCAATGAAATGCATTTTCGTCTCCTACAGAGTAAACAAATCAACTTTCCACCTCTTCAAAAGATCCCTAACTCCCCATCTTTTTTCCTCTCTCTCGATACCCCTAACATTCCAAGAACAAATGACTGGCTTCATCATCAACAACAAACCTGGATGCTCCCTTGCGACCCTTCCTTATGCTTTTTCCCCTCCCCATCCCGTCATAATTGATGTCTGACTGAAGATTTTACTCATTGGCCTTGTGACTCCTGTTAGGCCTATGAACCATGGCCTTAAGTCTCCTGGGGCTCCAACTTCTCTTGCTTTCAATTTCCCAGAAGAAATCTTCTACACGTTGTTCCAACTCCTTAAAGGAGTAGCCAAGTCTTCTTTTGACCTCAACCACCTTCTTGATAACCCATTCCGAACAACGATGGGGGGGAGGGAGCATTAACAATGGCTTCACATTAGAAAGAAGATCATCATCGTCAAATTCCTTGTAAGACTCCTCCATCTGAAATTTCATGACAGACCCATCTGTAGAGTAGTCCTCCTATTTTTTCTTTGCAATTGTAGTCCCTTGGCCTTGTCCCATTCCGAACTCTCCCACAACCAGATGTGCCTCTTCTGTGTTGAGGTCCCACCCAGAGTAATCTCCCTTAGAACATCCACGACTACACTTGCCCCCCGACTCATGAGTTCCCTGAAAAGGTCCTCCCCCATAATAATCAGTAGGACTCCAATCAAAGTCTTCTTCCTCCACATCTAACTCCTTAGCCTCCATAACAAACTTCCCCTTGCCATCCTGCGTCTAAACCACCCCTTTGGTATTTGGCCTCTCCCCTTCCCGGATAAATATACCTTTCTGGACTTGATGCCCTGAAGGAAAGCTAGTGAGTTTGTCTTCCTCCACCTCCTTCCTTTTCCACTCGTAGATGGTTCCATCCCTTTTGGGGGGATTTCATGACGCCTTGATGCCCCCTTTTCTTCCATTCGTTATTCAAGTCCAACCTCTTCCCCTGACGATGCCGAATTCCTTCCCTTTCTGTCGCCTCGAGTTGATAATCCCCCCTTCCTTGACGCTGGCAACGAGCACGACTTGCTTCCAGATGAGAGCAGTCATCGTTCCTCAAGTTCACCTCACCAGGAAGCTTTCTCCTCCTCGAGTTAAGAGTGGAATAGACTAGAAACTCCAATGCCCTAGCACTAACCATGGGCTTTAGAAACAGATGGCCTAGGGGAACCCATTAGTGATTGCTCCCGAAGACCAGGCCCATCACATTCAATCCACGTCTTGAGCCCAAAGTACCTGGGCTTATCAAGGCTGTGCCCAAAGCTCATCAACCTAACATCATAGGTTGGCTTTATGGCTCACCCATAAACCGGTTTGGTTCCCACCCAATCTCGAGCCGCCCTGTGTCTTCCACCATCCTGTGCCCTAGCAACCTTCCGCTGTTCACGACCTCCTTGTGACAGAGATTCCTGCGATTAAAAATTTGAATTCCATGATTCCCACCTTTCCCTTCTCCTTCATCCTCCAACTCCAACACCGTTGTGGTTTTGCCGCCACCTATCGCCCTTTCCACCACCCAATTTCATTAATGGGATCGCACATGGGAGCTTTTGCCTCCAAATCTGAACCTTGTATGCTAACATTCCGTCTTGGAGCCACACGAACTCTGGCGCTGCTTCCGGCTTCTTAACCATTAACGATGCCCACTCCATCGAGCTAGGATTGTGAGTTTCGAAGTCGACCAAACCCCCACATAGTTCCCCTATCTTCTTGAAAGTTTTACAACCCCAGAGATGCACAGTGAGACCATAAACCCACACCCTTCCCTCCTCCCGCTCCCTTTCATTCCACCTGCACCCAACGGTTGGGTGCTGTTTATCCAAGAGAAGGTGCCCCCCTTGCCACTCCTTAACGCCTCTGCCGAGGACCCTCTCTTCCTCTGGTACAAAAGGAAAATAAAATAGAAACAACCCTTTTGGCAATCTTTGCACCTACAGCTCACCCCCACCCTGCCACACCTTTTAACCCCACTCTCTCAAGGAAAAAGAGCTTGGATTATCTCCCACCACTTGCCCAACCAAGCAGGACTTCAAGCGTGACAATCGATTATCTAGGTCCTCTTTTCGAAAAGACAACACTAACTCCCCATGAATATTTCGAACCTGGGACCTTGAGATGAGGGCCATATAATATTCTCCAGCACCACATCCTTGTATGATTTCACTCCTTCTTGGGGATTCCCGCTCTCTGAATCTTTCTTCTCCCTGTAATTACCAGCTCTCATTCTGCCTTGGGATCCCACCCAAGGGAGTGAGCCCCCTAGAAACCGGACTTGCCAGTTACCCACCATTATCGCCAGTCACCCAACATCTTCATCTCACCATTATCGCCGCTCTTGGTATAGTGGTCTGTAGATTTTGTATACCTTGGTAATGTTAGCCGTACAATATTCCGACGTCAACAAGTGTTTTACTCAAATTCTTCTTGTCTCTGGATCTTTCTACAGTCCAATGCTCTAATGCCAAGTTGATTTTGTGTAAGTATGACTTTTGTGAAGAAGGAAAAAAATGGATAAGAAAAGAGAAGAAGAAGGAAAATGGCAGTTATCGACGTTGCAGGTCCAACATCAAGAATTCCTTTCGTTTCCCCCAAACTCAAATCAAACCCTTCAATTTTCCATCTTCAATCAAAAGTTTTTCTGAAAACCTCACTCAAGACCTATAATCTCAGCACCTCGTCTTCATTTCATCACTGCACTCCTTTGAATTCCATCAAACGTGACGAGAAATCTTGACGTGATGAATATGGTCCCTCAGTTAGGGCAGTGAATTCCTTTATGAATATGGTCCCTCGTTTAGGGTAGTGAATTCCTTTCTGGGTATTTGTATGCTCTTAAGTATCAAATAAGTTTTATAAATTACCCATGATATAGTCATAGATTGGTTTTATTGGTTGGTATCACAAAACAACCATTATGAGGACTTAGAAAAATACAAATCTATCATGTATGAGGGGCTATTCTATAGATTAGAGCAACACTTATTCTGATAGTGGAGTTGTACCCATTTTGTTCGTATTGAATCCAATTTAATGCATTTACATAATACACTAACATATAGACTTCAAGTTAAACACGTGATGACATTAATCCATCATGAGGTAGTCCTATGGCTTTGTTGGGACACTTAATTCTAACACAACCAAGAAGTCATATTTGGCAGTTAGTTGTAAGGGTGAAGATGTGTTGGTACTAAACTTGATAAATCCCTTAATCAAATTATTCAAGTTTAAAATCTTTACCATATGATTCTAACTTCAGGCTAGGCTGAGTTTGGGCTCAGCTTTTAGGCTTGAAGTTTTATTCAGGCCGAGTTCAGGCAGGTTCAATTTCAGCCTAATACCCGGCCTGGTCCAGTCCAAATTAATTAACAAATAGCATTTTTATCTAGATGTTGATATTAGACCTGTATTTTTTTTGGAGGGGTCAATATGTTTTTAACAAATTTATCATCAACAAATAGTTCAATGTGTAAGCTAATTCAAAAAGGCCCATTCAATATGCATTTAGTGTCACGACCTGAGTTCTCTTCCGAGCTGGGTTGGGAAAATAACCTAGATCATGATAATGTGACTAACATCAGATAGACTAATCCAGACCCCGGGACTCAAGATTCTCAAAGCATGGCTTAACCTATCCGAGCTCTTCTTTTTTTGTCGCCACTTTCTTTTCCGTTCATTACTTTTTTTTTCTTTACCTTTATATATACATCTCATTTAAACCATTTAATATCCTTAACAATTGTAGCAGAATCCTAAAACATTTACAATCATTCATGTTGAAGCGTGACTTTAATTCTCACACGGCTCTTAGCAAGAGCCGTGTTGGGTATCCACACAGAATTACCAAATACCGTTATGGCAAGGTTTGGTTTTATGGTTTTTGTTTTTGGGGTATAAAACCCATATTAGTGGGATCCTTTTAGGGTCTCTTCTCTGGTAACTTGGGAAATAAGGTTTAGAAAGGGAAGGCAGCCGCAAAGCTCTTGTAATCTCTGGTTTTACATAGTGAAAGCTCTCTTGATTGTCTTTGTTGGACGTAGGCTTTAAGCCGAACCACGTTGAATCCTCATGTGCTTTGTGTGTGTTTGTTGGTTGCATTAATTTCTTCTTCTATTAATTGTTGTGTACAATCCAAATCAAGGCTTCCGCACAACAATTGGTATCAGAGCCCTAGGTGGCGATTGGGGTGTTTCAACATGGCGGCAAGGTACGAAGGAGAGAAATTCGACAGACATAATAGCTTCAGTCTATGACACGTGAAGATGCGTGCATTGTTGGTTCAACAAGGACTGACCAAAGCTTTGATGGGGGAAGGAAAAGATTCATGCGACGATGTCGGAAGACGAAAAGGAGGAACTTGACCTCAAGGCACTCAACATGATTCAGTTATGTCTAGCTGATGAGGTGTTGCAAGAGGTTGCAAAAGAAGAGTCTGCGGCTGGGTTGTCGCTCAAGTTGGAAATCCTATACATGACGAAGTTTCTCACGAATAGGTTGTATTTGAAACAACGGCTCTATACATTGAGGATGAGAGAAGGTATGTCAGTGAAAGCGCATCTAGATGAATTTAATAAAATCATTATCGATCTAAAAAACGTTGACATTAAGATTGATGATGAGGATCAAATTATCATTGTTTTGTGCTTTTTACCTACATCATATGAACACTTTGTTACAACCTTACTCTATGGAAAATATACCATCTCCATGGAGGATGTTAAGGCATCCTTGCATTCTAGGGAATTAAGGAAGAAGGTATTTGGAGAAGAGGGTGAGGGGCAGGCAGAAGGTCTGTTTGCGAGAGGAAGAACAAAGAAAAAATGTTATGGAAGTGATAAAGGTCAGTCTAGATCCAAGTCTAAAGGATATGGCAAGATGCGGTGCTTTCGTTGTAAAGAATATGGCCACATGAGGAGGGATTGTCCAGAGCATTCTGATAGGAATAAAAGTGACAATCCCAGTGCAACATTGGCAGAGGAATAAGAAGAGTACATTGGAGATGTTCTCACAGTCTCTAAAGGTATTGACACATTTTCTCATGATAAATGGATATTAGATTTAGGTTGTCTTGTTCATATTTGCTCCAGAAAAGAATATTTTGATACGTTCCAAGAGAAGATGTTTGATGGAGTGGTTCATACTTTGGGTGGTGTGACATATATCCCAAAGATGCGAATTTAATATCCTTAGGCCGGTTGGACTCCAAGGGTTGCAGGTATTTAGCTGCAGGTGGAGTCATGAAAATCACACGTGGTTGTTTGGTCCTGATGAAGGGAGAAAAGTGTGGTGATGGTTTGTTTCGTCTAATAGGTTTTTGATAGTGTTCCTTTGACCTCGACGGATAGTTGGAAACAGAGTGCACAGAATAACCAGTGCTGATATAGTCTCTTTTGTGGATTCAGCAAAGAGAGGTGGTGTCGGTTTTCAGGTAGCAGATGATAGTGAGGAGGTTCCCGTGATTGGAGAGGACGGATCAAGGCCCCTCTCTGGAGTTAACTAGGCGAATCGGCTTGGGACAGCTACACATGTGCATTGGCCATGTTTGATCGAGTCGGATGGTGTCAGGACCAAATTGATTTGATGGTATGTGTAGCGGTGTTTTTTGAATGCCAATGGTTGTTTGTGGTGATAACAAACAAGTTGCAAGTCAGGTTTGAGGTGGAGGTGCATTCCAGGTCTATATGGCACAAAGTTCACTAAGAATGACAAGTGCAGGTTTTCTCCAAGTGGTTTTGGAATGTAAGCTAAAGTGGAGTGTGGTGCATATGTCACAGGTTTTGTGTCTTGTTAAAGATACAGGTGTTCACAGTATCTAGAATTACCTTTTAGGGTTGTAGAGAAGATAGGAGTAAAGTTTTCGGTACTATGTAAGTCTTGGTAGAATTAAAGCCAAGGTGGAGATTTGTTGAAGTGTGACTTTAATTCTCACACAGCTCTTAGCAATAGCCGTGTTGGGTATCCATACAGAATTACCAAATACCGTTTTGGCAAGGTTTGGTTTTAGGGTTTTTGTTTTTTGGGTATAAAACCCATGTTAGTGGGATCCTTTTAGGGTCTCTTCTTTGGTAACCTTGGAAATAGGGTTTGGAAAGGGAAGGTAGTTGCAAAGCTCTTGTAATCTCTGGTTTTACATAGTGAAAGCTCTCTTGATCGTCTTTGTCCGTGGACATAGGCTTTAAGCCAAACCACGTTGAATCGTCTTGTGCTTTGTGCGTGTTTGTTGTTTGCATTAATTTCTTCTTCTATTAATTGTTGTGTACAATCCAAATCAAGGCTTCTGCACAACAATTCACATCCTTAAATTAAAGAGTTATGGACAATATTCAATGATTTGTAATCCAAAATCTCCATGATGTACTTATGTAAGGAAACAATTCATCAATATATTTGAGTTCATTACTTGAAAATAGGGCATATCATGGAGCAATTATTAAATCAACAAAGAAATTCATAGGATTCAATCGTACAATGGAAACTTCATGACTAACAAGTATGAGGAAAGAGGATTCAACAAAACAATGATGTTTCACTCCCAATTCCTCAAAATAATGTCAATCTCCATCCAATTCCTCATTAAACATGGATCAAAACATAGATCCAAGGTATTAGGAAAGAGGATTTCTCATACTCGCCATAAAATCACTATATACTTAAGAAAACTCTTAGATCAAGAACATAAGGAACAATCTATTCATGAGACTTTTATCAAACACTAATAATGAAGGATCCAATAAAATTCTATAGTCTTAGAGAGGAATTTTATGTACTCTTTGGATAATCACTTACATCTAAGATCCTAAGAAAGGAATTCAAATAATTAATGCATAATTACTTATACTTTCTTTTACTCTTCCTTTCAATGAAAGCTCCTTGATCAAGGCTTATCTCTAATCGTTTTTCTGCAAATTTTGTATAAATTAGATCAAAATCCATGTAAGACACCAATCTAGTATCAAATCCCACAAACCTTACTTGCTATGACATAGATCTAAAGATTCATGGCTTACCTTCTTCCTTGAGTAGCTTCCTTTCCCTCTTTCCCAATTCTCCTCTCCTTTAACTTTTCTCCTTCTATTTAGTACCTTTAGACCCAAATTGGGCTCACTTAAGGCATAGCTTACGTAATGTACGGTTATGCCTTTTAGAGGAATCTTTTTCTTGTTTTTCGGGTTCATTTATTTATTTTTTCTGCCTAGTTTCAACTTCCAATCACTCAAAACTATTTTCGACCGCCCGAGAATATTTTCGATTGTGAATCAATTTGAGCACTCTTGATGAGTGGACATCTCAAAACCCGAACACCATTTTCCTCGTAGGTTGCTCGATCGCTTGAGCTTGTTTTTTGACTGATCAAAATTGAGTCTGATCGCTCCAATCCCTTCCATATTGAAAGTCACTTCTCAAGGCTCTCATGGGCCCCAAAACATGTGTCTTTCCCTTCTCCAATCCATTCCCATTGATTATTTATTACTCTAGGGGTCCAACTCCCCTCCATGTTCTCAATTTCGTGTACAATGTGTGTGCAGGGTGTTACAACAATGAACTTTCTAAAGTATGGAAAATTACATTTTTACCTTTATAAATGGTTATTTACATTTTTACCCTTCTTAGGCACTATGGGGTGTTACATCCTCCCCCTTTATAAAAATTCATTCATCTAAATTTAGACGTACCTTATTGTTGAAATAGTTGTGGGTATTTCTCTTTCATTTCATCTTCTCCTTCCTAAGTTGCTTCTTCCACCAAATTGTTGCACCATAAGACTTTCACATACAAGATGACTTTGTTTCGCAATACTTGTTCTTTTCTGTCAAGGGTCATAACCGGCTGCTCCTCATAGGATAAATCCTCCTGAATAGGCATTGGCACATACTCTAACACATGTGATGGGTCTCTCATATATTTCCGTAGCATGGAAGCATGGAAACCGTCATACACATGTGAAAGTTCTTGAGGTAATGCCAGTCTATAAGCCAGTGGGCCAATTTTGCCTAAGACTTCATATGGTCCGACAAATCGTGGTTCGAGCTTGCCCTTCTTCTCGAATCCTTTTATGCCTTTGATTGGAGATACCTTAAAAAATACATGATCTCCCACTCCAAATTCTAAATCCCTTATTCTTTTATCAACATAGCTTTTCAGTCGATTCTGTGTTAAGAGTCGGTCACGGATCAACCGAATCTTTTTGTTAGTGACTTGTACTAATTCCAGTTCTAGCATTTTCCTTTCTCTAACTTCTTCTTAGCATATAAATGTTTTACACTTTCCATATAGTGCCTCAAAGGGTGCCATTTGTTTGTTGGCCTGATAACTGTTGTTGTAGGTGAACTCAATCAATGGTAAATGGGAATTCCAATTTCCCTTCAAATCCAAAACACAAGTTCTTAGCATATCCTCTACAATCTGAATGGTCCTCTCGATTTGCCCATCTGTTTGTGGATGAAAACTGTACTGAAATTTAATCTTGTTCCTATGGCTGCTTGCAGGCTATGCCGAAACTTAGAAATGAATATAGGATCTCGATCAGATACAATTGCAGTAGGGATCCCATGTAACTTCACTATCTCACTAATGTAGAGTTGCGCTAACTTGGCTAGTGAATACGTTATCTTAATCGGTAGAAAATGAGCGGATTTGGTCAACCTATCGACCATCACCCAAATAGAGTCCAGTACTTTAGCTAATCTTGGTAGTCTAGTCACAAAATCCATAGAAATATGCTGCCATTTCCATTATGGAATGTCAAGAGGTTGCAATGGTCCAGTGGGCTTTTGATGCTTTGCCTTCACTAATTGACAAACTAAGCATTTGAACAGAAAATCTGCAATTTCCCTCTTCATATTACTCCACCAGTATTCTCCTTTCAGATCTTGATACATTTTGGTGTAATCGGGGTGGATAGTGTAAGCTACGCTGTTACCTTCTTCCAAGATCTCTCGTTTCAATTCCGTATTGTCAATGACACATACACGGTTCCCAATCCGAAGCATACCATTCTCTTCAATGAGAGCTCCATTCTTTCCCCCTTCTTTACCTCATCCATGATCTTAACCAACTATAGGTCATTGTTTTATGCATTCTTAACCTTGTTAATGAGTATGGGTTGAATCCTCAGATATGCCATTAGCACTCCCAAACCACTCACTTGTAGTTCAACATCCATCTTCTTCAATTCCTACACAAGTGGCGCTCTTCCAATTGTCAAATATGTCAAGGTGCCTGATGACTTCCTACTTAAAGCATCGGCTACTACATTGGTCTTTACAGGATGGTAGCTAATTGTGCAATTATAATCTTTGATTAAGTCCATCCATCGCCTCTGTCTCATGCTCAATTCTTTCTGTGAGTAGATGTACTTGAGATTTTTGTGATTCATGAAAATCTCACAGGTCTCTACATACAAGTAGTGTCTCCAGATTTTCAAGTTAAATACCATGGCTGCTAACTCCAGGTCATGAGTGAGGTAATTCTGTTCATATGGTTTGAGTTGTCTAAATACATAAACGATTACCTTTCCGTTTTGCATAAGTACACAACCCAAACCTGATGCAGCATGCATGTAGGATAGTGAGTGTGTGCTCAGGAGATATGAATAAAATTGATAAACTGATAAAGAAAAATAAACAAGATTCCTACTCGCAAGTTCACATGCTAATTCAACCAATTCTTTAAATTAAGTTCAATATGTACTAGAGGAATTAGGGCTTACAAAAAATAATAAACAAGTAAAGACCTAATTAACATACTTGGATTATTAATAAGATACAAAATTTTAGTAATGAGACTAGTGTAGGTCAAACCAGAAAAGTGCTTAAATTAGGCAAAAAATTAGAGAAATAGGCCAAATTATTCCATGAATGATCTGAGAGGTCTAGTGATGAGTTTAATAATATATTTAGACAACCAGGATACTGTATTGGTGTTCTGTATAGGCCAGGAAATAGTAACTCAGATCTAGGCTAAATGCCATAACATACCAAAAGTGTCTACTGTCAGAAATTTGAAAAGAGAGCGAAATGGGATAAGAAATACCTGAATCTGATGTCAAATGCCTCTTTGGTGATGTTGAAGATGTTTGCTATCAATGTCCAGGTTCGGAAATCACTCTTTTAAAGATTAAAAAAAAAAAAAAATTCTCTCTCCTCCAAACTCTGTGCCGCCAGCCCTTTTTCAATATATATATATATATATTTTTTCTAAAGTGGGGCCCCCTACCTAAGATCGCCCAGGGTCTGTCACAGCCTGGGAGAATCTAATCGATCAAAGCTTGTTTGGTGAGGATTTGGGGGACCAAGTTGTAAAGAGACTTTTTCAGTGGTTTTCACACCTGGGTATAACTCCAACGGCCATAAAATTTTGAATTTTCAAAATTTTGAATGTTGGCTACCCGTAGTTGGATCATCCAAGAGTCCAAAGGATCCCAAAAGTGTTGGATTGGTCAAATCTCTGAGGGCCTAAAGTTGCTAGTCGATATTCTCAAACTGCTCTACAGGTTTGTTTCACGCTCGGTGCTAACAAATCCAGTTGGGATTTATTTGTGGGATGTTTTTTTTTCTACAGGTGGAACATACTATGAGAATCATCCAGGTGTTAATGAGCTCTTGGAAGGCTTGATACAGCCAACATATTGGAGAGGTGAAGTTGGTACCTAATCTCTAAAAACTCTCCAGTACCTATATTTCATGCATCGGAAAAGGAATCTCAATAAAAATTTTCCGAAACAAACTTTTGTGGCAGGGAATTGCTTGTGATAGGATCGTGCAGGCCTTGGAAACTTTCTGGATGTGTTATTTCAGCAAAAACGTTGGAGTTGTGAATTCGTTAGTTAATCTCGTGCAAGTAACTTAGTTTCAGCAACACAAAACCTGTAGAAAAATTCAAAATATAAAGAAGAAAGAAGAATAATAAACCTTTAACCCAAGGGGAAGGTAGTGGCCTCCACTACTAACATTAAACTAGGGGAGAGCCTAGACCCATTCCAAGGTTTTGGGTTTCTTCAACTTGAAGCAACAGAGAAGAAGACATAGCCATTAACGACTGAGAGAGAGAAGTTTTTTTTATTCAAATATTACATAAAATTATTGGCTGGTCGTGAGCTCTATAAATAGAGTGCCATAGCCAGGTTTAGTACAAAATAGAAACCGAACACTTAAGCCCCTCTCTCTACTAATCTCACGACCAAAATAGTCCTAAACTGCAAAAAATTAACAAAAATACCCCTACATAACATTCGATGACTAAAGTACCCTCACTACATGTAACATGAAATTAAAAAAAAACATGTAAAATAAAAAAAAAAAACTCTCTAATGGAACCATAGCAAGGGTGCAATCCTCTTGCGTCGCCTCTGGTAGACTTGGAACTCCCGCATGGATCCGATGTCCTCATCAACTCTTCTTTGAAGCGTCACTAAATCCACTTGAATCTTATGGTAAACACTGGTGCGGTGACATGCCGATTCTTCAATTCTTGGAATTTTTTCTCACAATCATCATTCCACTGAAACTTCACATGTTTCAAGACCAACTTAGTCAATGGTCTCGCAATTCGAGAAAATCCTTCTACAAATCTCTGATAATATCTAGTTAAACCCAAAAAAACTATGGAACTCGATTACATTGGTAGGTCTAGACCAATTCACCACAGCTTTAACTTTCTTAGGATTTACATAGATCCTGTCCTTGGAAATAACATGTCCCAAAAACATCACTCTATCCAGCCAAATCTCACACTTACTAAACTTAGGCGTATAACTTATACTCCCTTAAGGTTTGTAAGGTTATCCTTAGGTGTTTCTCATGCTCCCTACGGCTCTTGGAGTAAACCAAAATATTGTCAATAAATATAATCATAAAATGATCCAAGTGCGGTTTGAACACTCGGTTCATAAGGTCTATAAAAGCAGTGGGGGAATTCATCAACCCAAAGGACATCACAAGGAACTCATAATGTCTGTAATGGGTCTGGAATGCGATCTTGGGTATGTCTTCCTTTTGGACCTTGAGCTTATGGTACCCTGACCTCAAATCTATCTTGGAGAACATTGTTGCTCCTTGCAATTAGTCAAAGAGATCGTCGATCCTTGGCAATGGGTACTTGTTATTCACCGTCATTTTGTTCAATTACCTATAGTCTATACATAGTCTCATGGATCCATCTTTTTTCTTCACAAATAACACCGGTGCGCCCCAAGACAACGCACTAGAACAAATAAAACCCTTATCCAATGGCTTTTGTAATTGCACTTTGAGTTCTCTTTGTTCTACAAGTGTCATTCGATACGAAACTATTGAAATAGGTCCTATTCCCGGAACTAAGTCGATGACGAAATCAATCTCTCGGTCCAAGGGCAATCTGGGAAGATCTTCAGGTGTTACATCCGCAAACTCCTTTACAATAGGGATGTTTTCTATAGTGGGTTCATCGCTTTGTTTTTCCATAATATAGGCTAACTAGCGTTGCCATCCCTTACGGAGTAGCTTCCCAGTATTAATAGTTGAAATTAGACATGGATCCTTTTTAACTCCTTGAAAAAACTTGTTGACTAGGTACTCTGAATACTACCTCCTTTGTGTAACAATGTATAGTGGTATGGTAGGATGCTAAGAAGTTCATTCCTAAGATGATATCAAAATCCCCTATCTCTAATAGTATCAAGGCAACGACCATCTCCCTACCATCGATCTTAAGTATGCATGACTTGCACACCAATTCGGCTAACATGGTCTTACTGAAGGGAGTGGAAACAAACAAATCATAATCCATGTGTTCAGGTGGAGAGTCAACATATTTTATGAAATTGCATGCTATGAAAGAGTGTAGATCCATGATCAATCAATATACGTGCATCTTAAGAAAATAAAGGAATTGTACTTGAAACTACTGCCTTAAATGCCTCAGCATCTTGCTCAATGACCACATAAACTCTGCCATGAACTTTTAATTGCTGCCCCTTAGGAGTAGGCCTGGTTGTTTGGTTGCCCCTCCATGTGGGATGGTCCTTGATGCGGTGACCTAATTGGCCACATTTGAAACATGCACCCGTTTCAAAGTGATAGGAGCCGGCATGCTTCTTCCCAACACTTGAAACACATAACATGTGCTCCAGGTCCCACTACAGCCTTAATTTTACTTCTCTTGTAATTATGCTTCTATCTTGTGAAACCCTCCAACTTGGGGACGCTTCTTGTTATTATCTCGGCTCTTTTGGTATTTTTCACAATCCTTTTCTACTAGTTGTGCCATCTCAACAACTTCTACAAAAGTCCTCAATCGAGCCGTCATCAACGTTGTCCTAATATTTTGTCTTAGTTCCCGCTGAAATTTTCTTACTCTCATAGCATCATCTCTGGCAATGCGAGGCGCATAGCGAGATAACTCCATAAATCTTGACTTATATTGAAGCACCGTCGTGTTGCCTTGGGTGAGTTCAAGGAATTTTACTTCTTTCTCTTCCCTTACCCCTTCTGGAAAATAATTGTCATGAAATGCCTCAACAAACAAGTCCCAAGTAATGGGATCCTCACCATCACCCATGAGAGGCCCTCTACAAAAATTCAGCCTCCCCTTTCAACATAAAAGTGGCAAAGGATACTTTTTGCTGTTCCTCACATCTCAAAACATAAAAAATCTTTTCCATTTCCACAATCCAAGTTTCAGCCATCACAGGGTTTGGTGAACCACAAAATTCTGGCGGTTCCATGCGGTGGAACTGCTCAAAAGTAACCCCTCGTTCCATGGGATGTCCTTCTCTTGGCTGATTCACATGAGTCACATTTTCCATAATGACGCCTAAGTGTTCTCTTACGACATCGGTCAAAGCACGAATGGTTCCCATTACTCCAGCCATGACATATGTCTCTTGTGAAAGTGGAGTTAGGACTAATCTAGTCTCTCTTCTATGCGGCATCTCATCTACCTAATAATCCAATAAGAAATAGGTTTAGGTTCTCATATCTATCAATAATTCTCTCATAACACGATACCTAATACTCCATCAATATATCAATAGCAATTATAGATTCTCAATCGATTTTCCTTTACCTTTCCGTTATTTTATCCAATATCCTCCATTAACTCTAATGTCATACATCATCTTTCATCACGGGTCTATAGAATCCAAACCTGACTGTTCTGATGCCATAAATTGCCACAATCCAAGTTCTCTTCCAGGTTAGGTTGGGAGAATAACCCGGATCGTGACAATGTGACTAACATCGGATAGACTAATCCACACCCCAAGACTCATGATTCTCAAAGTGTGGCTTGACCTATCGAGCTCTTCTTTTCTTGTCGCCACTTCTTTCTTTTCCATTCATTACTTTTGTTTTTTTACCTTTATATATACATTTAAACCATTTAATATCCTTAACGATTGCAATGGAATCCTAAAACATTTACAATCATTCACATCATTACAACTATACGCAACGGAATATAAAGCAAAACATTTCTAATTTCACAATCTTATGCAACGGAATATTTACTTTCACTCAATACCTTACTTAACCATTTCCACAATTAAGGTATAAGTTCCCTAAAACCACCTTAACCATATTAATACATGTTAAACTCAAAAAAAGTATAAAAGATATCATATTCTAGTCCATCATCGTAAGAGATACACAAAATACATGGTTCCAAGATAAGTGTTTCAAATGTCACAACGTAAAGAATCTTTTTTTTTATGAAAGAAATTTTTATTGAAGAAAAGGGATGAGAAATCCCAAAAGAGACCACAATTACAAAGATTAGTTACATAAGAAAAGATTTCCCCGGCCCTCCTTAATCCTAGTCACAGAGTAGTCCCCTAAATGATTACACCTTAAACCCCAAAAACAAACAAGTTCCTTAGCCTTGGAGTAGACACGGAAAGCCAGTTCCTTATAGTTTTCGAAGACCCTTTGGTTTCGCTCCAACCAAATTGCCTAGCACACAGTAGGACACACCAGGCTCCAACCAAATCGCTCCAATGTAAAGAATCATTATTGCAACTTGAATGAACTAAAATAACCAAAGTAAAATCTCTCTCTTCTTTTCAATGATCACTCTCCGGAAAAATGACTTCTCATGAGCATAAATGCCTCATCATGCGGTCTTTATCATATCTCAATCTATGGGGTGTCAATTTGGGTGAGCTTGATGGGCTCAACAAGTAATTATATAAAAAGAATTGAAATGGAAAACAAGCAAGACATGATACATTAAAAAACAAAACAAACATATAAACTAAGATTACAATAGGAGTAACAACAAATGAAGTAATCATGCCACATCTTTTTGAACTTCATGTAGACTTTCTTTTCATATATTCATCTTGTTCATCTTTTCATTCATAATCTTAGTCTTCTTTCTTCTGATATTCATTTCATGTCAATTTTAATATGGTTTTTGCTTACTTCTTTCACTTTACTTCTTTGACATATAGTTCCACTTTACTTTTTTGGTTCAATCACTTGGGGCCTGTTTGGCAGCCACTCTAATGTAATTATTTCATTTCAAATTTCCAAGGCATTTGTAACCATAAAGTGATAGTTCAAAATGAACTCATTCAGATTTAAACTGATTTGTTAACTAAAATTATAAATGAAGTCATCTTAGGTTTTTTATAAAATGAAATGATATATGTTATCAAGCATAA
>JAOXJP010000003.1:14528964-14609068 GCA_025762735.1 Platanus orientalis | reverse complement strand
AACCAAGTATCTATATATAAAAAGGAAGCTTGTGGACATTAAATAGTAGCTTCCTCCATTCTCTTCCTATTCATCAACATGGATGGTCAAGAAACAAGTCCCCAAAGAAAGCATCAGTGATTGCTTCTCTGGCCGAGTTGTATGAGCTTAAGCGTTTCTTCAGTGATCGCAAGTCCCTCTCATCTTTCGAAGTTCGTTTCTGGCCCAATCATGGAACTAGTCAGTCATAGATTCCTCCCACTGGAGGGTGGAACTCAAACATGGCAGGTAGCAAACAATTTGTTGAGTTGGAAACAGAAAAATGGTTTGATATGTACTTACATATGATTTCTTCAACAACAAAATGTCCACTAAATACTGTAACCATAACACATTTGTCTTCGGGAAACTGTTTAATCAGGAGAACAGGGTTTCAGAATCCATTAAAAAACCTCGACTTCATAACATAAAATAAAGTTAGTCTATAATCTTCACAGAGCAAGAACTATCTCAAATCACCTCTTCAACTTGAAGATTAAATCATGTTCTTTTGCAAAAAAAATTATGACATTGTTAGGAAATTTAATCACGTTCTTCTCAGGTTTCAATCTGAAAAAAGGGGGAAAATGGAAAAGAAAATAGGAAAATACATATTCAAAAATAGGATATAGGACTAATTTTTATTTGTCAACTCATAAGCACTGAAATCCTTTGGGATAAACATGTTCTTTCGCCAGCATTTTTTCCATAATAATAAAATTTAACTCGTGATGTTAATAAGGTATTTCATTTCTAGTCAGTGACTGAAGTTTTTAACATTTTACAGAAAACATATTATGAAATCTCCAAGAATATTATGCATGTTAGCTACATTAAAGAGAAGGTGAGAAGCACTTGATTTCCAAGGCACTTGATAATGCATAAGGTAATTAATAGAAATAAAATGAATTTCACTTTCGAATGTTGAGGAGTATTTTTTAAAGCAAGGAAGCGGCACTTTCCCTTTTAAAGATTCAAGCAGTGGGATAGGAAACAAGCAGCTGATCAACCCAGAGATGGGCTCAAAACTTACACAAGAATGCAACCATAGCTTATGTGTGGGCCCCAAGAGATTCCATGGACTATAGCTTGTTTAAATCAAATCTATCTTGTGTTTATAGAAAGTTTAAGGCTGGTAAGATTTGGAAACTTCTAACAGAAGTAGGACTCCTATGTAAAAGACTTTTTTCTTCTCCAACAAGGAGAAGTTGGATGTTGGGAGGCCTCTCTATATAACAGTCCTTTTATTTTATTTTTATTAATTTTTCTTTTTTGAGAATGGTAATGCAATACATTAATTTTCGGAAAAAAAAGGAACAAAGGCAAACAACCTCACCACAACAGAAATACATGCAAAGAAGAAGATAAACAAAAGAACAGGGGGAAAAACAGACAACAAAACACATGAAACAAAAAGAAGACGCTCTATTCCCCCCCTCAAACATGAAACAAAAAGAAAAGACGCTCTATTCTCCCCCTCAAAATGGAATCAAGCCATCTCATCAAAGTCTCTCCTAATAGACATCCATTCCAAAAGATTGTTGTAAACCAAGGCAATCAAACCATCCAAACCTAAATACCTATGCTTAAAACCCCTACTATTTTTTTTCCTTCCACACAGCCCAACAGAGAGTCCTTCGAAGGTAGCGCCAAACCCCTTGAGGGACCCCCCCTCCAAAGCTGAAATCCACCAGCTGGAAATAAGATCCTTGAAGGAATACGAGAGAGACCAAGAAACATTGAGTCAAGGGAAAAAATTTCCAAACCATTTTGACCACTGAACAATGAATAAAAAGATGCTAATAATCTGCTCTGCCAAAGGTATCACATGTTTTTATATGATTCAGAGTTAAAAGTTTTGTCGAGGTACAAATTCCACACACGCAAAAAAAAAAAAAAAGCAACTTTTGAAGGTATACCAGGGCACCAAATAGACTTTTAGGGAAAGGAAACCTCCAAATTATGGACCAATATTGTATACAAAGACTTGACAGAAAACATTTCTCTCTTCCCACTCTCACACACTCAACTATCTATACCCCTCAGATTAGGCTTAAAATCTTCTAATAAACCCAACAACCAACATGTCAATTATCTCCCAATCATAGAAATTCCTTCTAAACTTAAAATTCAAACCCCCCACTCCACCTAAAACCTCATAGTGGCTAACAACAAAACCATTTCTGTCGAAGGCCAAAGAGAGTGGAACTCAAAATCACTTTGAGCGTGTAATCACTACATCATATATCTTCCCATAATTGATATCCTCTCCAAAACCCAAACACAATTTAATATGACTTCAAAATGAGGCATTGCCTTTTAAGATGGCTTTCCAATCACCCACACCATACATCCCCCTAACATCCTATGGAACCCACACTGAAACAACTCCATACTTGGCCACTACCACCTTCCTCCAAAGGCTATCTCTTTCCGTCCCAAAATGTCACAATTTTCCAAGAACTAAATTGTGCTACCGAACTTTTCTAATCCCTTGGCCACCTACCTCCAAAGGTAAATACACTTTCCTCCACTCAACCTAATAAGCTTCATGCATCATCTATATCATTTCATAGAAAATTCCGAAAGCAAGCTTCAATTTTGGAAGCGATCAACACAAGGATCAAGAACAGTGAGAGAATGTAGTAAAACATATGGGCTAAAGAACTTTTGATTAAAGTAAGCTGACTTGTCTTGGGAAACTTTTTCAAGCTCCTGTGTGGCATTCATCCGTGTTAATGACCCACGAGCCAGCCACTAAAATCAAAAAAGCCAACAAATGACAAGCCACAACATCATACACGATGCATATATCTCACCCCCCAATTTACATTATCTTTCAAGATTGCTAACCTACTTATATATCTCTTTAGTGTAACATTTCTAACATAATCAAACTCAACTTAGAAAGATAACATGCCAAGTAGGTTGATAGGATGAGCCATTCAAACCAGTATTCTATTAAATTCAAGGCTGTATAAATGATCTTTAAGATGGATTCCTAAACCTCCTTCAACGGGTTGGAAGTGATAAAGCCAAATTGTTGTGTTAAATGAGATATTTCTTCCATAATATTCGAAGGTGGAGTAAGTGATTATACATAAAAATCAATGCCATACTTCGAAATTGGTACATCACAATAGTCCTCTTTTATATGTTGATCTTGAAAGAAAAGAACATGTTCCACAACTTTAACACCTCATGAACAACACCCAACCATACTGCTTGGTGCACAAAAAACAGATGATACAGCTCCTTAATCAACCACTATCAATCAATGATTAAAGAACCCCTTAGGTTTGATAGAAAGTTCTTTTGAAGAAAAAAGAAAAAGAAAAAGAAAAAAAAGGTGAAAAAGATGTAAGAAAGGGGACCGATCATTACAAGATCAAATTCACTCTGATACTATGTTAAACATTGATTTAATAAGAATAAAAGAAAGTTAGAAAGGAAGATAGAAGGGAAGAAAATAAGGAACCAAGAGAGGAGAAGAAAATTGTATGAAAGAGAAAAACACTAGGGTTCATTAACCCTATAGTAAAACCCCCCTCCACCTTCATATTGTAATAAAACAAAGAAGAAATATGTACTCTTGTGGTACATTGGTACATAAAATCACATTTTAACAGTAAGTTTACAACTGGTGAGATTACTTCTCCAACTAGGAGAAGACTTAGGATGTTTAGAGGTCTCTCCATATGATAAATCACTAGCAAAATAGAAGAGAACACTTATGTTGTTATTAAGTGAAAAAACGGAGAGAGAAAATTCTTGTTTGTGTGCAACGTACAAGAGAGAACTAAGGAACTTCTTCATAAGGCTTGAGAGAAGTGAAGAAGAGCAGTGCAACAAGGTTAACAACTTAGGTTTTAGGTGAGAGATTGAGCAAGAAAACTGTTGTAAGACTCTTTACTTTTCTCATATGGTCAAGGAAGGACTGCATGGCTCTATGGACGAGGGTCAAAGAGCTGAACCATGTAAATCTTTGTGTTTGTTGTGTTTTGCTTGTTTCTTCTTTGGTTTGCTACTACTATGTGTGTTTAAGGGCCTTTCATCTTCCCAACAAAATCCTAATGAAACATGGATTAATTGACTCTTTGAGTATACAGCTGTATGTATTTGCCTTGTTTCTAGTTTTACATGAAGAGAATATATTTACTTTATTTCATAATATAGCACCCAAAGGAGGGCTACAGGTGCCAAAGTTGGAGTGCCAATACAACACCAAAACAAGCGCTGCACATGCCAAGTTGCAACAAAACAAAATGAGTCAGAGAAGAGAGATGAAAGTGGTTCTAGGAATCACTCAACCAAATGAGGAGGGTTTGGATTCATTTACAATTACAGGGGAATCAGTCAACCCAAAATGAGAGCAGCTCTCATACACAACAATGGCCAGAAAAATGGCATCCCAAAAGTCTCCTCCCCATTTCCTTTCTTTTTAACATATATAAAAAACAACTCAACAAAACCTATGATAAAACCCTCTTTCATGTAAACAAAAACAATATAAGAAATAGCAAAATGCATTAAGTATGCCCGCTTTCTCTACAACTAAATGCTAAATAACATTCAATGAGAAGTTGGAAACCCTTGACTTGCTGAATGGGTAAAGAGACAGGGTAAATGGAACTTGGGTCACAAGTAAATGGGTCATGGGTCATGTGCACGGATAAATGGATCATGGGCTGGCTGATTGGATGTTGAGTTAAGATAACTTGGTTGGGCAGTTTAGGTGCTAGGTTAACGTGGGCTAAACCATAAAAAAGATGGTTGCGGCTGTATCATAGGTTGCTGCATCATTTAACGTTTATTGATTATTTCAGAGTTTGTAATTGAGGTCCTAGTTTAATTAGGAGTTGAAAGTCAACCTTTAATTTCTTATTTGTTGACATAATTTTTAATTATTTACTAAGATGAAGTTGAGTCAAAAGATTTCTTTAGTTCTAGACACCTCCTTATAGAGTTTATAAATAGCAGGTGCTTCTATATAATTCAACATAATTGACTATTGAATGAAATTCTTAATCTTTTTTTGTACATGGGTTACTATTATAAATTTTCTCATAATTAATTTATTCTTCATCGTTTACTTTGGTTAAGAATTAGCCTTCCAGTTGAATTCTTTAATTCTAATTCTATTTCTCTAGGTTCTTGAATTTGAATTTCATCTTTCAATTGCAATTACTTTAATTTATCATTTACTTTTCCATTCTTTCATTTGGCCCATATTCATCCCTAACCCTATTCTTTTAATCTTCTTAATCAAATTCTTCAATTCATAATCCTGGAATTTTAATTAAATTCTGATTTCAAAAGCCTAACCCATACCTAGCTAATCAACCAGCTCTATTTCTTCAAATCTTCAATCAGTTCCTTCATAAACCCAATCAGATTACTAGAGAAACCCCACCCTAATCTTTTAACTATCTTTAAAAATTCTGGTTTTGTTTTGCTTATAACAACCAAATAATTTAAATTCTCTAATAATAATTCTGATTTTACTTATCGAAAAAATATTAAGAATTCTGATTTGTGAAAAGATTCAATCCCTTTTTTTGTACTGCATCACAGTGGTGTTCACTTAAGATATCAACAATCATACCTGCCTTCCCAACATTCTTCTGTTACTTCCTTCATCTTCCGATAGGTTTCCGACTGCCACAGAATGTAAGAAACTGGTTGAAAAAAAATCCAAAACTCAAAAATGCTATAAGAAATTGAGATATTCATCTCTTTCTATTTTGAGATATTTATCTCTTTCTATTCCCACCTGTCTATCTCCTTTTGGACCCTCAAACAGTAGTGGATCAGAAGATAGGTCTAGAAAAAGAATAGCATCCCCTGCACAACATGAAGAAGCATTACTTCAGTTTGTTAAGTAAACTTTGTAAACCTTTTATCCTGCAAACAATCATTGGCACAAAGTAGATTTTCACCAGTATTAATTCGAGAAAGAGTGAAATCGATTATTGACACTGTCAATCCAAATGTTTTGGCCCACATTTTCCTTCCCTGAAGTGTGAACTGCACTGTTGCATCTTCCTTACGAGTTAAAAGGACGTTCCCCCTGCAGAACTATTCAAGATAAGCTTCCATACAAATGGATTCCTTAATGCAACCATGGATTGCATCATAATTTATCGAACAGTCAAGGCTAGATTGTTAAGGATTGGAAATAGACCAGTGCAGATCTCTGTGTTCGAATTCGTAAGCGGCTTCTGCCACAGCTAAGGCAGCTGTAACCTGCATTGAGTAATGGAAGAGCAATTGCAGATGGATCAAAGTTTCATGAACCAAAATGAAAGAGGAAAGAAATTCAGTAGTATACCTGAACTAATAAAGTCCGTGCTTCGTCAAAGTTTAAAAGCACAAAGCTTTCAAGATCCTGGCCTCCATGTGCTAAAACAAACACAACATAACACTGAAGGGATTTCCATTAGGTTTAAATAAAGAAAGATCAACTTGTAACATGTGAAATGGATGCATTTGAATCCAACACGATCTATGTCCAAAATGAATTAAATAGCTTAAATAGATTAGGCAGATAAGAGGCCAGGTAGCTTCTTAGACTAACAGGCTCAGGTTCCTGTTAGCGCATGATTTTTACATGTGCCAGATAAGGTGGTGGCACCAAAGGTTTCCACGTGCACTGCCACTTCATCCCCTCTTCACATGGTGAACAGACCAAGGGACCTATGTGATGTGTCAAAAGGAGTCCTTTTCTTGCTCTTGTTTTATTTAGAATTTTTCAAAAATTCAATCGACTAGAATTCTCATAGGAAGAATCCAATAAAGAGTGGTGCACAAGTAAATGCATTGGACAGAGCCAATTCGAAGGTCTTCTATAGATGGACAGTCCAGATTGGCTACATAACCCCTTCACATGGCAGAACCCCCTGCACTGACAAGAAACTAAGCCCATCCTTTGTGTATGTATCTACCTCTATATGTGAGTTCAAAAACTTGCTGATTCAATGAGAATCTCAACAAGCTTTGTAAAAATTGGTTAAGTTCCTTCATGGTAATTTCAGGCATCATTTTTAGCTAGATGGTGTATTCAACTTAACATTGGACTTATTTGACTCGGCCATCTCAATTTGCCCGACCCCCAGGGCAAGATTCTAGTCAACTTTTGAATTCTTGAACATTTGTATAAAGTCCAAACCCTAACTAATAAAGAAACAAGAACCTGTTGCTCTGAAAATTCCTTTGGGTGATCATTTTCTGAGCCATGCCTCCCATCCCAATCTTCCCATGCTCTGATCAGGGCAGCATCATAAGCACCTTTACATACCCGTAAACTGCAGAGATTAAAAAGAAGAAAAAAAAAAAAAAAACTAAATTCACATGGAAACATCAAATAACCCAGGAGCCACAATATCCTGGACCCTACAACACATGGTTCGAGAACCATGTTCACATAAGCAATTCTAAAAGTTGCATTGGATAAGCATGGCTAAAAGCAACAATATTGCAAGATCATTGGTGTCAGTAGACTCTACCCATAAGACCATTTAATACAGTAGATTGAACCTATCAAATACAGTCTCTCTATTTATCAATGAGACAAGAATATCAACTACCAGTAAACCTGCAAAAAGACAAACTGCATAGTGGTACAAATACACAGAGAGATCAAGACAGAAGGCATACTCTATTGTTTCTATGAAGGTTGTACATGCATTGTAATCATGGTTCTCATGTCCTCTTAGACGGTTAAGAGTCCGGGAAAGTACAACCTCCTCGAGCAATTCTGACGATCTCTGTAACAAAAAAACAAAAAAAAAAGATGAATGGTTCAGGAATAAATCAAGCTCACAAGAATAGTACGAGGCTCCTTTAACACAGTATCTTTGATATAATTTTTTAAAAGAGAGGATATCATTTGATACTTAGAAGTGATATGACTTCCAACTTTGAACAATGAATTATCCTGTTTCATTCACTGTCCCATCTAGGTGAATTGCTGTTGTCTCTATCTTTTTTCCTTAATTCTGTTTTATTAAAAAAAGTACTTGACCTCTCCAATATATATATATATATATATATATATATATATAATTAACTATGCGAGGTGGTGGAGAAGGGATCAAGATGGCAAATTTTCTGTTAAATCATTCTATAACTCCCTTGTTACCGATGGGGAGCGGTGTAAGGCTGCAAGAATAACATGGAAATCCAAGGTGCCATCAAAAGTTGCTTTCCTTTTGTGGCTTGTCTATTGGAACAAGGTTCTCACCATAGAAAACTTCATGAAAAGGGGAATGCAAATTCCTAATTGGGATGCTGTTTGTGTTGGTCAGCTGCCGAACCAGTTAGCCACCACTTCCTTCACTGTCCTATAGCCCATTCTCTTTGGTATTTTTTTCATGGGAAGGTTTGGTAGATCATCGGTGATCCAAGCAAACATGCAGGAGCTTCTTGATGAATGGTATCAAGGTGGGCCGGGGGAATTACCAGCTCGGGGCAGAATCATTTGGATATCCATTCGAGCTGCAGTGACATGGATGTTATGGAGTCAAAGAAACCTATGCATCTTTGAAGATTCAGGTCTTGATCCAGAGGAGTTTGCTTCTCAAACTTTGTCTTTGCTATCTTATTGGTTACCATATCTTCCTTTGTATTCTAGATTTAACTATCATGACTGGATTCTGGAGTGAGACTCATTGATTCATATTTAAGGGGTCCTATGTACTAAAGGGATGCATTTCTTATTTTAATACAATTTCATCTTTACCCATAACTATATATATATATATATATATATAAAACACTTGCAAGTACAAGGGATATGACTATGGTTTATACCTTTTGCACTTCACCATTCACTCTTAAATCTCCATCAATTGGTACTATTTTGCAAACAGTCGCACCTGCTTTGAAGGCTTCACCATATGTTCCCTCACCAACCTTAGCTATACAACTGGGGTCACTGTTCCCAAGAAAGTGAGCTCTCCGTCAGACCATGGAGGAAGAGACCACAACTAAAATATTCAGGCAACAAGTGTTATGACTAGTACAACATCATAGAAGAGATTCATAAAAAAAATAAAATTAAAAGAAGAAGAAAATCATGGGATAGTGATAAGTTGCTAAGCTCTCAAAGTGCAATATTAATTTCTTCAACGGAAAAGGATACCAGATCCAAATATCATATTAGGTATTCAAGGTCTAAAGTACCAATGGACTGCCATCACTCAAGAAAACAGCTACAAAATAAATTCATATGCATTTTCTGAGAGTTATCATCATTGGGAATCATGGGAGACTACTATACCATTATTATTGATATAGTCAATTTTTCTTCAATCTCCACACAAGTAGCAGACATTGGAAAGTAATAGGAGATCTACAAGCCTAAATGTTAACCCAATCAGACAAATCTAACCGTACTATGGAATCTTTTTTTTCTTCTTTTTGGGTTCAGTTTTTTGCTTCCTTTCTCTTGAAGGGCCCTTTCTAATGACCATACCAAAGAACACAACTGGTTCCATGGTTAGGCCTTGACTGTGATTCAGTGATTGGGCTACTTTGTCCCCTGGGATCTCCAAGTTGATCATGCAGTCAATGATTATGCCACAGGTAAGGTAGAGATTCTTGTATTTGCAAATGTGGCAGCAGACCATAATTCCTTTGCTTTACAAGTAGATCAAGCTGCTACTTCTGAGAATTGTTGCATCAGAATCAAAAGCTAATGGGTAGGTAAATTTAATAATTCTTCACTAGACAGGTTTGTCCAATCAATTCCATTGATTAACCTTCAACATTGCATAGGTTTACATTTCTGTAAAATGTATATCATGCCAAAAAAAAGTCATTGGGTAGTTATATAACCACATTGTACATGTCTTAGAAGTTTCTAATTAAATCATAAGGGGATGTCATTCAATACATGGAATAGTATTTGATTGAATAGGTAGGATAAAAAGCCTGATGAAGGATTATTGAATTCACCCATTTGGTGAAGGTCAGAAAATCCATATTAGTATTAGCACTAATACCACTACTACTCCTGAAACATTTTGAGACTAAACCAACATAAATGAATAGCTTATGATTTTTTGAGATGAAAATATAAAGAAGAATAGGACCAACCAAAACTGGGAGAACACATCTGATAGCAATGAAGGAGAAGACTGGCTGCAAACTGTTAGCAGTGTTACAAAAGAGTCCCAGTGATCACCATCTACCGATACAGACTTTGATGTTAGAGAGAGTCTTGTAATTGCTTCTCCCAGATCTTCACACTCCGTGTCACCCATCTTTAGAGCTTCATTGCACTCATGTATAGAAGACAAAGCTGAAAAGATATGTGGAGAAACCTGTTCCAGGGTTCTCTCATGTGAAGAGCTGGAAACATCACTGCTAATTGACTCCATGGGACCCACCGAAGTTTCCAATATCTTAGCCAGTGAGCCAGAAGACCCACAACTGTAAGTTAGCTTCTTCGACATTAACCATTTTTCTAACCTTGAGGACAAATGTGGTACAATAACCTGATCACTTTGGATGCCCATGGCCCATGTACCAAAGTTCTTGGGTGAGGGGCTTTCCTCTAACAACTCGAAGGAGTCAACCTCTTCGAAGTACGCCCGCTCCTTATCATAATCAGGAGGTCGTCCAATCTTTCTCTGTGAACATCAGAAAATTAAGAAGAAAAAGATCATATCAAATCAATTTCCATCTCCCCCTTGTATTTTCAACAACATTGTGTTGATGAATTTGCCGCCACTGAAAAGTTTATATCAGCATTCCAATTAAATCCTCCTTAACAACCATTTC
This sequence comes from Platanus orientalis, assembly GCA_025762735.1. Lineage (NCBI taxonomy): Eukaryota > Viridiplantae > Streptophyta > Magnoliopsida > Proteales > Platanaceae > Platanus > Platanus orientalis. Next base: position 14,598,265 of record JAOXJP010000003.1, on the reverse strand, counting down.
CTTTTGGTGTTAGCAAAGTATGTACATGCAAGAAGTGGAACTTCTTTCAAAAGAAAAATAAAATATAAAAGATATGAAAAAAGTACACTGAAAAAAAAAATCAAACTCCTTGCCTGCCTTTGATAGCATGGGTCATTGATTCATTAACACAATAATAAAAGGAGCATAAATCTTCTTTTTATTTCTCATATCATTTAGTCAAGAACTATTCTTGATAAAAAAAATCAAGAACTGACAATAGCATCCCAGATGTAAATAGGATAAAGTAGCAAGAGTAATACATTAATTGGAGGCCTTTTTGGTTTCTTCTTTGCTTCCCTTTGTTTTAATTGATGTGCATAATCCACGCTAGCAAAAACAGCAATACTAGTTCTCCCTCTATTCAACACAAAAATAAAAATCAAAACATTGTATATGTGGCTCCAAGAAACATAGGCTTAACCACAAACATATTAAGAGAAACCCAACCAAACTGTTGAGTTTAAAGAAAACAAATGTATAAATGCATATGTTTGGAAATTAATTGCATTTAAGCTTTCATGTATTAAAATACCAGTTAGACCCATCTAATACAAGAATATTAATGAAACAAGGCAAGTCAACAAGGATTAGTGGGCTACTGCTAATAACAAAGCCAGCAAACACTAATTCAAATACTTCAGATATTGCTAAGTAGGTGTGGAGCCAGAAAATGACAAATTAAAAACCAAACTCAAATCCCTAACAATCAGTGAATTGACAGAAAATGAATATAGCACATAGCAACATTAAAAGCCATGATATATATATTCATGAATAATTTAAAGGATGCCACTAGGGAGCAGTTCAATCTTCCAAACAATGAAGTGTAAATACAGGCCTATAAAGAAGATATAATAAAACAGATCCAATGGTGTAATTCTATAACAGGAGTGAGGTAGAACCATAAAAAGCATGGAGTGACAGAAATAAGAATTAATATCTCATCTCTGAAACAACTAATAGCTCAAATGCTTCAAATATAGCTAATTGGGTATGGAACCATAAAACAAAAAAAATAGAAAACCAACCTCAAATCCCAAACTACCAATGAATCAAATAAATGAAAACATTCAAAAAGAAGCATTAAAAACCCTGATATACACTATAGGTGTTCAGAGGCAGTTCATTTAGCTGACATACATTAGGTTTGGAGGTTTCCACCCCACAAAAATCTAGAAATGATTTGAAGCAAATATAGCTAGACGATACAATATTGAGGTGTTCTTAATTATTTGACTGGAACATCCATTAGAAACAGTATAGATCAGTTTGTTCATAGCATGCCAAATACAGAAAAACCTTGGATACTTCTTCGCAGATCAACAATGTAAGAAGTAGTCATGTGGGCTTTGGATCAAAATGATTTGATTACATATCAAAGCAAGGTAAGGTTGACACGCTTGAAGAAGATTTATTGCAGCACAAAAGAAAAGGATGAGAATAGCTCATAATGACAAATTTCAACATAATGCTACATATAGCTTGCATGCTGTATTTAAGGCTGTGACATGCAGAACTCCTTGTTTTTCCCTAGAGTACCCATGTCAACATGACAAGAAATGGGAAAAAAAAGTACAAAATTTGTGTCAACCATGAAATTTATACCCACTTTTCAATTGTCAATTGATGACTTGCTTGTACACCCAAGTTTCAATTTGACAGTTTAAATGTGACAACTAAAGAAACTGGTAGTACAAAATAAAATAGTGCAAATTGAAAAATATTTATTATTAGCAATACCCTACTAGCATTGTAGATATGGAGTGAATTATAACACTGAGATTTGCATCCTAATTGACAATATTGGCTATTCATACGTATTGTATCAAATTGTTATTTTGTGTTGCTTCTGAGCGTAATTTGCTAAATCACCATCCTCAGACCTCTCAACAATACAAGTGTTGGTTGTTTTGTTTAATTACAAGAGCAAGCCATAGTACGGTATCTATTGGATCTAAACAGCAGCTTAAATACCTTAACAGGGATATCGGCCGCCCAAAGTCCAGAAGAGAAAAATAATTCCTTTTTTTTCTATTAACCAGGGAATTATAAGACAAGAAATGAGTTTCATTCCCAAATAAAACTGGTTGGAAATAGAACAAACCTGGTCGAAAGAGAACGATTCCAACTAATTCTTTTGGTTGGCGCCAAACTCAACCTATTCTCTTTGTCTGACCGGTTTCTGTAATGGATACCAAATTAAAAACAAGGAAACAACCATTAGATTAAACTCACAAGCCAGTGAATTTGGGTGTTCACACCTACATCTCTACATCGCCACCACCAGTGTTTCCGACTTTTCTTCTTCTGTAAATTACGGCCACTTGAGGTTGTCCGTCTTCTTGAACTGCGAGTTCTGACCATAAATCGACGCCATTGTCGCCTGAAATAAAAAGCAAATGAGAAAGATGACAAGTAGATTGATTGATCGAATGGGAAAATAAAAAATGAATAGAAGAAATTAGGGTTTCTCGTACCTCTTTGGGAGCCCATCTGAGAGAGAGAGAGAGAGAGAGAGAGAGAGAGAGAGAAAGGCGTAGTTCTCGATGACAACGATTAGACTTAAACTGCCGTAGATGATAGCAGAACCGAGACGGGGAGAAAGAGTTCCATTTGAACGCATTTGGGAGGGAAACCGGCGTGATTTATCGTTTATTTTGGGAGCAAATGTTCCGTCCTGGATTTTGTATGTCCAACTGTGTCCTCTACCACAAGTTGACACGTAAAGGTTTTCTCAATGGGAGCTTGTATTGGCACCTCACGTTTTTGTAAACACACATCTCTTGTAAGCACACCTCCAAAATCTCGAAGCACCTCAGTCATTTTCATTTATTCCCTTCTCTCTTTTAAACCCCTTTCTAGATTTAGAATCATCTTCAGTCTAAATGGACAAGTACCACACCATTACCAGTAAGTGCATGACATGTGGTCTGACAAAGAGTGTTTAAGTCAACACACATGAATCAATGGAGGGTATTACTATAAATACACAATAAATAAGTACATGTGTATTTATTAATACACCTTTTGTCAGACATTGTGTCACAGTCAGAAGAGACTGGAGTGGTACATGTCCATTCAGACTGGAGATGATTTGAACTCCCCTCTATAATGAGTTTCCTATACACACCTCTTTCCCACCGACGTCCATTTCTCCCTTTCTTCTTCTTTTCTTTCTTCAGTTGTGTTTTCCCTTTCTAACTAGTGATTGAATCATACTTCCACAAGGAAAAGCGAAAATGTTTTCAATAAATCATATTTTTGTTTCAATTTTTCTTTTCAATTTTTTAGAAGGTTTCTTCTTCTTTAAATTGATGGTCTATTCAACTTTAACAGGTTGAACGCTTTTAAACTCATTTGGCATCATAGTGTCAAACAGGTTTAAGCCTATTCAACCACGTTAAATATACTTAAACTTGTTCAGCCTTGTAATGCTAAACACAATGGATATATATATATATATATATATATATATATGTTTTTAAAACTTGATTTTTTTTTTTTACTTTTGAAACTTTTATTTCAATTCTTTCAGTTTGTTGATACTCTATTGGTTGAGTTCTTATTAAGAATTTAAATGTGTGACATCTTTTAAGTATTAGTGAGCCCTAAATTGAGAAAATGAGAAAGAAACAGGTTTGAAAGAAAAAGATGAGGTGTACTAAAAAAGTTTTTTTTAAAATGTTATTAGGATTATAACTGTTATTTTAAGATAGGGTATCTTTGGAATAGAGTTAAGTGAGGTATACTTAAAAAAAGTGAGGTGGGAATAAAAGCTCCATTTTTTCAATTTGGTGCCTCATATACTGTATCCTTTGCACCACCTTACTCTCCGTCACAGTACGCCACAAACACAAAGGAGGTGGGGCCTTGCAAAAAGTGTATGGCCCCACCCCCCCTTTGTGTGTGGTGCACTGTGATGGAGAATGAAGTGGCACGGTGGATACAACTCCTCTTTTAGTAGGGAGCAAATGTTCAGACTCGTACCACCTTACTCTGTGACACAGTACGCCATAGACACAAAGGGGGTGGACATACTGTGTCACAGAATAAGGTGACGTAGAGGATACAGCTCCCAAATGTTCATAATTCATTTGAACACTTATATTCAGGTTTAACCCTATACACCCCATTGTAATTGGCTGGGATTAGGTACAAATGAATTTCGTACAAACAAGTGCAAACAGCACCAGGGGGCTGACACATCAGCAGCAAAAAGTGATTTACACTTTTTGGGGGGCGCTTATCACTTTTTGGGGCTGATGTTTCTGCACCCTGGAGCTGTTTCCACCTATTTGTATCAACTTCATTTATACCCAATCTTTTGAGGGCCAGTCATGTGAAATAAAACGGAAAGATGTTCTGTCCAGGATTTGATATCTAGGATGGTGTCCAGGACACCAGGAGACATCATGTGGAATAAAATGCATATTCTATATTCCAAACATGCGTTACCCACCCATTTTATTCCATAGGCCGTCCCCTGGACAACACATCCTTCATGCATATTCCATATGTCTTTCCAAATTTCAATCCCACTCTCCATCAAATTTTTTTATATTTTGATATTTTTTTGTATACCTAAATATAAAAAAACCAGGTCATATGCCTTCTAATGCTATTATGAATTGTTTTATTTTTTGATATTTATTACATTTTAACCACGGTTAGATCATGTAAACCGACAGTCAAACCTGTTTATACTTGAGCAATCCACTTTACCGGTTGAATGGCCAGTCCGGTCTCAAAACTATTGTTTTAATCCTATGCACCCAACATTAGTGTGTAGGTCACGGTAGGACATACAAAATCCTGGACACATCTGTTCTCTATCTACAACTAAGGTCGTACAAGTCAGTGACTACCCTGGGATTGAAATCTTTTTAATTCTCAAGATCTGAAACTTCGACATGATTTCCTGTTATAGATCTGGATTTGGGGCAAAGATTCCAATCCAACGGTTAATACATCTCATCTCCGAAAAAAAACAGACTTGTTAAACATCTTGATTGGAGTGACTAAGTGGCAGGACCCGGCAATGCATGTATTCCATTCGAGTGAAGCTGGCCGTCCCTCTGAATTTTCTGTAGATTTGCTTTCACTGCTGTGCGATTTTGGAGACTCGCACGGTAGAAAAAAGCGAAAACATGCCCAGCACCATGGCCCAAGATGTGGTGGTTTGCTTTTTTCCACCATGTGTCACCCAAAACCTTACACTTGAGGAATGAAGCAAGTTTTTTTGCTGTAAGAAATCCGCTTTGCCTAATTTCACATGTACCTCTCCAAAAGGGATCTTCTCCTGCCGGCTTATGACCTGTTAAGGTCCAGTCTAACAGGTGGCATAAAATGATTGATGGGAAAAAGCGAAAATCATCTTTCCAAAAATTATAATTCACTTTATCCTTCCAATGGTGTAGTGCCACCTATTAGACAGGACCTTAAACAGGTCATAACCGGACCAGTCGCCGATGAAGCAGGCGGGGCTGAGTAGCCCTGCCAAAGGTGTGTGCAAAAATACAAGACTCAAATTCTTCATTATCTTTGACGTATCATTGACCCTTTTACAGTTTTATTCACCCGGTTACACTATCTTCGTTCTGCATTGATTGATATTTGTGTTTACGAGACCTGTCAAACAATATATAACTACCAAAAACAAAAACAAAAAAAAACACCATAGATTTGGCAAGGAAGCAAGCTCTGTAAAACACAGTTAAACATATCAAGTCCAGCAGATGAAGGCTTCAATACAGGTGGTTCAATCCAACACCTCCTCCAGACTGCCATAGCCAGACTAATCACTAAGCCACTACTGATATCCTCGTCTGATCTTATATAAATCCAAGAAGGCGATAAGGCCAACTGAAAGAAACCATACCTCCATCGCATGCACAACCTACCAATGAAGCTTCTACAACGAATAACCTTGTAATTTTCAATAGCAAAGATATATTCTTCACAAAAGAAGGGATACATTCCCGTTGACTTCTGTTCCCTCTTTTCTCTTTTTGTGTGAATACAAGGCTCTATGAACGAGTGCTTACAAGACAATTGGACTCATATTTGGGCGGCTGCATGTCATGAATCATGCAGAGTGGCCACTAATCTGGGTTCGTCCAATATGAGACAGTCTTGAAGATGGAATTAAAGGTGCTTCTTCATCCACATTTGAATCAGAGGCAGAGCCATTCCCTCCATTGTTGTTGTTATTGGGCACATAAATATCAGATGATTTCTTCTCCAATTTCCAATCCTGAATCAACAAAGTACCACATTAGAAACCCCAAAAAGAAAGTGGTCAATTAAATTCAAATGTTGGACAATTTCATAACATTGATTTTTAAGTAGTCTATTAGGTTGCTCCAACACCACATGATATCCTTGTGACTTGGAATGCTCATTCCCTCGTGTGTTTTTTTTTTTTTGATATATTGAATAAAAAGAAGCTCAAAAAATAGTGAAATAAAAAATAATAATAATAAATTGCTCCAATCTGTCAATCATGCTCAGTAATTCTATGCAGTATAATTACACTAGCAATGGATGGTTTTGTTTAAATGGACATTGAAATATAAACTACAAGATCCATGAGCAGTGGTGTTATGTTAATTTAAGGCTTCTACACTCGACTTATGGCTAGAAATCTACAAAAATAGATAACTAAGTACTTAAATTAAAGGAACGTTAATCAAATTATTATTTAAGATAAGCCAGATCAAAAACAGAACAGGTAGAGTGCAATTTTGTTAGGAGTAGAAACCTGGGAGTAGTTAGAATTGATGACCAAAAGATACCCCAAAGAAACTATTTCTTTATCAAGGTTCAACCATCCATAAGAATGGAGATATTGCCGATAGAATTTAGAGCAAGTTAGATGAATTGGATGGGTGCTTCTGGAATGCTGTATGATTCACACATACGTTAAAACATGCTATATGGGGCAAGATGTTGGGCAATCACGAAACAACGCATACCTTGAATGTGCATAACTGAGAAGAGGATGTTCAGATGGATGAGTGGCAAGACTTGAAAACATAGAATCATGCATTCACGGGAACTTAGGTGTCAACTGAGAAGGTTCGGTCATGCACAACAAAGACCAATGTTTTCACCAGGAAGAAAGATTGATGTGGTGCAAGTTGAAGGCTCGAAAAGAACAATAGGAAAACAAAAAAGAACTTGAGTCGAAGTAGTAAGAAAAGACATGAGGTTTATGACTTTTAGGAAGATGTGGACCTAGATAGAGTAGACTGGCAACCCAAGTAGTTGGAATAAGGCTCTGTTGAGTTTGGTTGAGCTGTGCTTGTACCCATGATGGTATTGAATGTAAAAAATAGACATTAAAATGTTTTTGTGATTGTGATCTACCAAGTTGGATGAATAACAAATAAAAGAAATAAAGTGGTAATTGTATAATCTGGTAATATATCATCAATGTTTTTGAAACAGAGGCATCATTCCACTGGCTAAAACGCAAGGTGTCAACCTCAAGGCATGGAGCATAAGCCCCACAAGAAATACATGGCAATTATAGTGTTACTTTAAACAAATTTATATTGAAGTCTATTAGATATAATAACAAGTAGTATTGTTTTGATGAGAACATAATTTTGAATTGATGTATGAACCACGTGGCCCCTAACATTTCATAGCATGATGCATGTTCATTGTATGCCTCACATTTTTGAGGTGTGAGCCATTCAGGTTTAAGCTAATAAGCCTTGAGGCATTTTCCTTAACACTTGCCTTGAGGTTCACCTTGATGCGTAAGCCTCAGATGCCTTTAAAACACCATTACAGTTACACAGCAATAGCATAGTAAAAATAGCATTTTTTTTCCAAGTTTTCATAATAGATAGCTTACAAATTACAATCCATTGCAATGAAACAAAGAAAAAAAGTGTATGCACAAACAGATTCTGAGTTCAGGATAAAAAGTTAGAGAACTCAAAAACTTCAATAGATGTTTTCTGTGAATTATTTTTTCCAATAACTTTGTTTCAATCTATAGTTGATCTAAGGAGGCAAGCTCCACATACATTTAAAGTCAAGGCACAATTTTAGCTCAAATTCCTCCCCATCCCCTCCCCTGGTATTGGAGACTCTTTCCTTCTCTCTCAGAAATCTTTTTTTTTTTCTTTTTGTAATATCTCTCAGAAATCTATGCGTTCACTTTTGTCTCATTAAATCCAAGTTTGCACGTTTCACAAGAAATTTTTATTTCTCACTTTATAGAATGGCACACCTTTTTTCTTTCTTCTTTCATTCTTTCCTTTCTTCTTTTTTTGTCACTTTGTATGGCACTCTTTACTCCACAGCTTCCAAGGCAATCCACAATTAGTAGACAAGATCCATATACATTTTCTGCTGGCACAAGTTTAGATGCAAATTCATTCCGTCCCAGTATTGGAAACTCCCTTTTCCCTCTCAGAAATCTCTGTGTCCATTTTGTTCTCCTCTTAGAATTTCATGTCTGTACCCTTCACAGGTTTTTATTTTTCTTCCTCTGTTGGCCAAAAGCCCTTTGTCATCGTTGCATGGCATAATTCCTAGTTTTTTTTCATGACCAAAATTGCCCTTCTATTACAAAATCATAAACTTTTTAAAAGGTAAAAATCATGTGAAGGTTTACACTTTCACATGAATATTATGAGGAGAAGCTCCTATGAAGAATATGTTTCTGAACATCTTTGCTATGGCAGTAAACAATAAGGCCAAGGTAGCAGACTATATGGTGAACATTAAAGGGTGCGGCCGCCTATCTTTAGGATGTCAATGTTTGATAGGGAAGTTCAGTCAGTTATTAATATGTTGTGAAAGTTGGAAAATGTAGAGATTTTCCATGATTAAAAAGATAGTCAAATTTGGGAGCCAGGCCAGGAGGAGTGTTTACCGTGAAGTCATGCTTCAAGCACTTGAAGAACTTGCAGGGAGTGTGCTTACCATAGAAAGCAATTTGGCTCTATTCAATATTCTCCAAGGTTCAATTTTTTCTTCGGACAATGGTATTGGGAAATATTTTGAAATTGGATAACTTGATAAAAAGAGGCATGCATCTCCCAAATATATGTGTTTGTGCTATAGCAGCAGGGAATGTATCCCACACTTGCTCATTCATTAGCCATATGCTTGGGGGTGTGGAATGCGATGAAGAGAGACTTTTTCATGATGTGGGTCACTCCCCAAACTTATCAAGTCTTCTTTTTGGGCGGAGGAGAGCGACCTTTAGGCGAGGGAAAGGTTAATATGGAGGGTTAGTGCTGGCAGCTGTCTGTGGGTCCTTGTGGATAATGATTGGGTGTTCCAAGGACTATGCTGAACCATAATTTATGGTTTATAAGAGAGAAAAGAATAAGCTCGTTCTTTGGGCCTTGCATTGTAAAAGGTGTAAAAATACTGGAAATTGAATGCTTCTAAGGGATTGGAACAATGTAATTCAGGTTTAATTTTAGTTTTGGGGGTCCTTCAGTTTCCTTTATTTTTCTTTTTCTCTCATCCCCATCTTTTGTTTATTAGAAAATATCTCTCTTTTTTCTTATAAAAAAAATTATGAGGACAACTTTAGGCAACCTTGCCTCCAAGTCTCCAAGAAGCCAAATGACATACCTAACAAGTAGTGCATACAAGAGGTGGGGCTCACCTTTTAATTGGGTCCTAATGATGCAGTAGCCATTGGGTGGTTGCACACCACATACCCTCTTTGGAGGCCCAAGGCAAGACCTTGGAAGAGGAGTAATCAGCCATGTTAGTTTAGGCTCTTTTCTTCAATGTTTTAGGACTGTTTTGTAATAAGGCTTTACAGACCAAGGGTTTACTAGCAAATAGGGAATAGTTTAGGTGTTTTTTTTGAAATACTAAAAGTGTTTTCTTTGTACTAGTCGATAGCCACTTAGACTAGGGGTATATGAGTCATGTTGGGACTAGGATTCTTAAACCAAGTATAAATTAGAAGGTAAGTTAAGAGTTGTAATTCAGTTCTGAGAAATTTTGAATGAAGATTTGGATTTTTTTTTCATTTTTTATTTTTATGAATAACTGAACTTTATTAAGGAGAGAAAAAAGAATATACAGCCAGCAGACAAAAAGATACTACACATACAAGAGCAGTGTCAGCTGCAAAGCCAAACCAAACACCAGAACTTCTCACTTTGGAATAAAACTTTCCTCAAAAGCCTCTTGCCACGCACTCCATTTAGCAAGCAGTCAGCAGCTTCGTTTTGTGAGCGAGGAATCCACTGTTGAACTGTCTTAGTCTCCTCCAGCAGCACCCTTCATAAATGAGGTGAGCCCATCTCCATGACGCGATATTATCCCCCCTTTCCCCCAGCTGATTGCAGTTTTTGAATCCCCCTCCACAATACACTCTTTATAGCCCTTACACCTAACATCCTTAAGCCTTGGAGCAGCCCCATGAGTTCAGCAAGGTTGGCATCACCAATCCCAATGGATCACGTTTCGCAAGCAAGATGTAGCTATGGGAATCATGCAAGACACACCCATAACCTGCCAAACCTAGGTTTCCACATGAAGCACCATCAAAATTTAGTTATACTTTTCCATCAGGCAGGGGGAGCCATCCCAAGATGGGAGTATACTTCTTTGGAAGAGGAATTGAAACACGTGTCCCAGTTTCTAATCATATCATTCAAGGAGCAGTTTGCAAATTCCTTCTTCACCATGATCCACGAGCTAGCTTCACACAATGGCATCAATTACCGACCACACATTCCTCTTCTTGTCCTCAAACACTTTATTGGTTCTTTTTTTCCCACAGCCCCCACAAAATTCCTTACAAGATGGCTTGAGCAAATATTTTTCTCCTCTTCCCTTTGATGCCCCAACCACATTGATGAACTAGATCCTCCACTGAATTTGGCATAGGTAGAGAGAGAGAGAGAGAGACCTAGCTTGAAATGGTTCCATACTTTATAAGAGAATTCACAACAAATGAATATATGATTCCCTGTTTCTTCATCTTTGCCACATAGATGACACATCAAAGGGAACAACGCCACTAATGGTCTCTTTCTTTGTAACACATCTATGGTATTTTGTCTATCAAGGGATGCAATCCATGAAAAAACCTTCACCTTTAGGGGAGCAGCATAATTCCATATCCTTCGGACCAGAAAGGATGATTAGTTGGATGAGAAAAAGGACTTAGTGGAGAATGAACCATCTAGAGAAGGGGACCAAACACAGGAATCTTCATTTCCACTAGAGATGTAGGCTAGGTTACGATCATCTATCATTTGCCCCACCAGAGGAACCTCCCACTCATAGGGATCACAGGAAAACAAAATGTTCAAAAGAAATCCATATGAACTTTGAGATAGAATCTCAACCACCGTGGCATTTTTATGCAGGTAATACGAAACACACGGGGGTATACCAATTCAAGGGTGGAGTCGCCCCCAAAAACGGATTTTAGACCCATTACCTACAAGGAAACGAGTATTAGGGACGAATAATGAGCTTACTTGAGTGATGTTTCCATAAGAGAGAGTGAGATCGAGAAAGGGTTCAGTTGCAATGTAGGATAGTGAATGTGTGCTCAGGAAATAGGTATAAAATTGATAAAGTAATAAAGAAAAATAAACAAAACTTCTACTTGTCCACATATTAATTCAGATAGTTCTTAAATTGAGCTTAATATGCAATAGAAGAATTAGGGCTTACAAAATTAATAAATAAGTAAAGACCTAATTAATATGCTTGGATTATCAGTAAGATACACAAATCTAGTAATGGGAAAAATTTAGGCAAGGCCTAAAATTTACCTAAATTAGGCCAGAGTTCAGGCAAACAGGCTAAATAATTTCATGAATGGTCTGATAAGCCTAAAGATGGATTTAATAATATATTTAGACAATCAGAATATTGTACGGGTGATCTGTTTAGGCCTGAAAATTGTAAATTCAGATCCAGGCCATATGCCTCAACATGCCAAAAGTCAACTTGCCAAGAAATTTAAAGGTGAAACCAGATGAGAGGAATCAATACCTGATTTGTATGTAGAATTGTTCATTGATGATGCTAAGAGATGTTGTAATCAAAAGCCATGATCATAGGATTGAATTTTGGGGTTTCCAAAATTTTTCAAATTTCCAGGCCTATAACATGAGGTGCCACCTGGCTCTAATAACCCAGACTTGGGTTTTTTTATCAAAGCAATTTTCTGAAGTGGGATTTACCCACTAGGGTCGTCCAAGGGTTAGTAATACCCTAGGAGAACCCAACTTTCAAAAGGGAGAGCCGTTAGGAGCTGGGAGCAAATCTTGTGAAACCCCCTTTTTCTGATGCTTTAATGCCTGGTTTGGAGTAATCTGCCTAGAATACCTCTGAATCAACTTGTTGATGTGGGGAGTTGGCTTAGATTAGATCGTTCAGGGGTTTATAAGGTCCTGTGGAAATCGAACCTCACAAAACTTCACAGATGGGAGAGTAGGATCAGATCTCCCACAATCAGTTGGAACCAGAAGTCACTCCTGGGAGTAATAATCTGAAGTGAGCAGCCTTCTAAACACCATGGATAGCTCAGTTCTTCTATTGTGTTAAGGTCGTCCAGTTGTGAGGGAGGTCCTGGAAGTGGTTGCTCCTCCAGAACCTTGAGAACTTGTTAATAGTGGTGAGTTTGCTTCAAACACCCAATTTCAGCAATGTAAAAACTCATATATATATATATTATAATAAGGAAAAGATTAAGAAAGAGGAAGAAGAACCTTTAACCCAAAAGGAGGGAGTGGCATCCACCACTAACATAAAATTAGGTGGGGGCCTAGTTTCATTTCAAGGTTTTGGGTTTCTTCAACCTACGACAAAGAGGAAGAAGAAGAGAAGAAACCGTGAGACCAAATTCAAAAAATTATTTCATAAATCAAAGGTTGGTCGTGGGTTCTATAAATAGAGTCCCATAGCTAGGACTGAGTACATAAAATAGAAGGTGGACAAAAACACCTCCTCTCTACTCCTCTCATGACAGAAATACCCTCTAACTACCAATAATAACAAAATACTCTCAAACAAGTACTAAAGACTATATTACCCTCACAAACATGTGTCCCTCTCCAACAAGAGACATAAAATGACATAAAATAAATAAATAAAAACTCTAATGAAACCATAATATAGGTACATCTCTCTTACGCTTCCTCTGGTAGACCTAGAACTCGCGCATGGACCTGATGTCCTCATCATTTGGTATCCACGAGTGGACCAGGTACCTGTTTTCTCTCTCTCCTCTTTCTCTCCCCTACATGAAACTCTATTTTTTCCCTCACGATTACCCTTCCATCCTTCTTCTCTCGTTTCTTGCTATTCTCTTCTGAATTTTGAATATTGTATGTTGTTTTCTGTGAGAACAATTTTCTGTTGCAAGATTTTCACTAAAGAAACCCAATTCCATGAACCAAATCTATCACCCCTTCATCCCTAACCTACAGCACCTCTTTCCCATCTTCTTCCATTCAAGAACACCAGAATCCTTACCTAGTAAACTGCAGCAAACCTCCCTCCTTTGCTGTTCTCTGCAAGGGACATCTAGAAAACCCCATTATAATATCTACAGAACCTAAAACAACCCCCTCCTTTGCTGTTTTCTTGTCATAAATCAAAGAACCAGGGGTTCTAATCCCTGCAGCTTGCTGTCCTAATCCCAAAACCCAAAATCTCCCTTAAAAGCTACCTGCAGCATCTACATAAAAAGGCAGCACATCAGTCCCTGTTTAACCCAGTTTTCTCCTTAAATCTGTCCCATATTAAGACCATTCAAACAGTCCAATCTACCAACCATTTGAATACTCAACAGCCCCCTGTTTAGCCCTTGCTGTGGCCTTATTTTGCCCCAGACCTGAACCTTCCAGTCCACTGTCTGTACCTCTCAAACAGCCCTATTCTGTTCCCATAATTCAGCCCAATTAAATCCATATTAAACCACTGTTTATACCCTCTGTCAGTCCCTATTCTGATCCCTATCGGTCCTCAGTTTAGCATTCAAATCAGTTCCTGATTTGTGCTGAAACAACCCCATAAATCAGCGTTAAATCTGAGCCTATCAGCCATCCCTTATTCACCTCCAAGACTCCCATGTGTCCCTTATTTACTGACCTTGAATTGACCCTATTGCAGATCCAAAACAGCACTCTGTTTTCACCATTTAGAGCCAAACCAACAGCCCTACTGCTGACTTTGGACAGCAGTTAACTTCCTATACTGTTCACCATTATATTGCTCTATTACTTTATTATTAACCTTACCTATATAGGAGTTGTTTGGGCCCCTACACTGGGAAAGTACTGCTAGTCTATTGGCAGACCTACATCACCTAGGAGATCACTTATGTCAAAAATTTCCCTGAATGGATTGAATCAATTGACATAACTACTGTTCTCCCTCCAGCCAGAATGAAAATATTGAACAGACTGGAAAATATCTATACATCAGATAAAAACAACTGTTTGATTGGACTGTTGGAAAGAACATCTACATGAACTAGAGCCTGAAAAGTGTTTATACGTCAGACTCCAAAAGCAGTTTGGTAAACATTTCCAAGATACCTATCACATGTGGTGGTCCTGCTAACTGTGTGTAGTCTTTGTATACGGTAATGTCACATCTAAACTGTAACCGAAATAATGCAATAGATGGTTATGATGTTGAAGTATATTAATTTGCGTCTCTCCTAACATCTTAAGGTTTTGGGAGAGTTGGTTAATTCACTGTTAACACGGTATCAGAGCCAGGCTAGGTCACGAGTTCAAATCCTGGTGAAAATATTTTCCCGAATGTAGTGGTGTACGCATTGTGTGAACTCACGCTGGCTCCCCGAATATGCGTTCCCAGTAGAGAACAGTGTTCCTCCTAAGGGGGGGTGTATATTAATTTGTGTCTCTCCTAACACCTTAAGGTTTTGGGAGGGTTGGTTAACTCACTGTTAACATATGAACCTATAATAGTACCACACAATTAAATGGTAAGTCCCACTCATGTTTCTTAATCTCTATTTTCCCCAAGAGAAGGTGGATGGTCCACTGAAAACTTTAATAATAACTACACCTAGATACCCACTCATGCAGTCTCTGTTACCTCAATAGCTTCACCAGTTCCAGACAGAAAACCATATACAAGAGAAGCAAGGTCCCAAAAACCTTGCCCACCTTCCAACTATAAATTACAGCAAGCTCCTGATTAAACATTTCATGGGTGTACGGCATTAGCAAGAATAGGGATGAGAAACTGGAATGGCAGCCATCTATAAATTTTATTGGGACAATCTTCAGATACACACTTAACCAAAAGACCTTTAAATGTAAAATGTTATTGTCAAACCAAGGGTCCACAAGAGAAGTATCGACCCCAGAATTTTTTTTACAAGTGTCTCATGTAAAAAGCATTGGGACCCACCACTGCATGCATCCCACATAAGAAATCAACCATGCCAACAAGCAGCATAATCAGATGACTCAGCTTGGGTATTCTATTGTAATATTAATTTACTTTTTTATTTATGTTTGTTTTCATCTAAGCAGTAAAAATTAAAATGAGGCTCCAAAAAAGAGCAAAAAAAGAGATGGGAAATAATCATTTGGTCATGCTGGTTTTTGGCACAGACAATCTCTTAAGTCATCAGGTGCCACTCATTCAGTGACAGATCCTGATCTTCATTACATTAGTGCCAAAAAATTTAGTGGAGTCGACACCTCTTGTGTACCAAAGAGCTTAACATTAGCAGGGACCCATTTAAAAGGAATGAAAAAAAAAAGTAAAGTCCTGTAACAGAAAATAAGTTATTCTCACGATTTCATGAAGTTAGCCTAGAGATATCAATATTAATCAAGAAAACTGACCTTTAAGGTTCTTTCTGGAATACTTTCAGCAGGAAGCTGAGATGCACGGACATCCTTGACTTTCAAGTAATTATACATGACAACACCACATAGAGCTGCAGAAGAATATACATATAGTCTAAATGTACACTTCTCATCATTGAGAAAGGTAGAACAATGTAGTCATGTTAAAAATCTCTACACTAAATATGGAAAGAGAAGTACCAATTGCATAGCCGATAATATTCAGACCAGTAATTGTTGACTCAGGAAATATAACTGTTGAAAGGGCAATTAAAATCCAGTCTTTCAAAACACCAGCAACCCGGATAGTGACTGCTCCAGTTCTACCAATTACTAAGAATATCGAGAAGTTCAAAGCTAGAGCACATAGAGCATTCGAAAAGAATATCCAGAAATTGAATTGAATCTGTGAAACTTCCATTGCTGGCTTCTCCAGAAAATACCAAGGAACAAACAGAAACACAAAACTGCATACGGTAAATTATGAGAAAGTAAGAATCTCAGCTCAACAGCACTATTAAATCCTTACCCACAAAATAAATAGCATTGTGTCAAGTGAACCGTCAAGCAACATGGAATAAACTAACAGAGGGACACATAAATATATATATAGCAAGTTCTTATGGTACAACAGATAACTCATTGTTTTGTTAATAAAGGATGATCTAAAGGCTTCTCTGCCTGTAACATAAGTCGTAAAC
Organism: Platanus orientalis; assembly: GCA_025762735.1. NCBI lineage: Eukaryota > Viridiplantae > Streptophyta > Magnoliopsida > Proteales > Platanaceae > Platanus > Platanus orientalis. Next base: position 14,581,695 of record JAOXJP010000003.1, on the reverse strand, counting down.
AAACTCCACTACAAACAACAAGAGCAAGACCATAACTGAGAGGAAAAAAGGAAAGGACCAACTACCTAATGTGAGAATAAAAGTTCAGCATAAAATTTTTGTAAGGTCTAAGAATTGATTTCATACATGTGGAATCGAAATTCTAGGCTCTCTGTCCAAAATAATAACAAATACAAATCTCAGGTCCTCACCATCTCAACGATTGCTCTCACTTCTGTAGTGAGGGGATTTCATAACAGCATATGCCTAGGCTCTGCAGTTTAACCCTTAGAGGTTTAGAGAGTTTTATAGCAGGTAAAGTGAAGATCACTCCATTCTAGTCTTTGAGAGCTCCTGTAAAACCAATTTGTCGAATAACTTCGACCATATTTTTCCGCCAGAGTTTCCTTCACGTTAAGGGATAGTATTAACTTTGTTGGGTTCCTTTGCTCGCCATTCAGTCACTCTGATTAAAGACCCCCAGTCGTTGAATCCCCTTGACAAAAACAACTAACCACCCTAGAAACGTAGGGTTTCTTTGGAACTCTTTTCCGAAAATCACTCTGCTGCATTCACCAGAAAAGACTTTACCTTATCAACCAAACTCAAGGGGAAGACGATGCGACATGGTCTTCCTTTACCTCGCTCCACGATGGTGTGGCAAAATTGGTAGAATGGTGACCGGGTGTTTACAAATCATGTGGAAGGATGAATCATGTTTGGTGCCTAAGCCTCCATGAAAGGTGCTGATTCTATAATTTCTAGGGGGATTTGGTTTGGCAAAAGAGCTGGTTGGCATTGTTCTCAGTCAAATGAATTAAGGGCTCTGTTGGCATCGTGTTTTCTCACGGGTAAGGGTAACCATGGTTCTCAAAGGTTCTGAACCTGATCAGGTCTGAATTTGTGAGAAGTCAGGCTGACCCATGGTCTGTCACATTGCCCAATGGTGGGTGCTATACGGAACCACTTTTAAAACGGTTTGGGGTGTATTGGGTGCAGCCAGAGTCCTTCAGGAGCCTTTTACATTGCTGGTCGAGTCAATCTATTAGAAGCCAAAATGAATTGGGGCGAAATATGTGGAACATGATTCCCACGGCAATATGTTGGGTCGTTTGGGAGGAGTGTAACAGCAGAATTTTTGAAGGTCTCTCAAGACCTAGATGCTCTTGGATTGACATCATCATCTCTCTTATCTATGATTGGCTGTTCGGGGCCTCACAAAGGGATCACCCTCCATTTAGATCATGGATTTTTTATGGGGATTCTTTTATCTCCTAGTCCTCTGCTGTCTTCTGCTGTTATTTTTGTTGTTTTGTTTGTTTTTGGTGGAGCATCTCTCATGCTGTTGTAGTTCCCTTGTTTTTGGTTTAATAAATTTTCAAAAAAAAAAAGTGTATTTGTTGAGAAGATGTTCTGGGTAGGTCTTTGGGTGTTTTCTTCCCGAATGTTGCCTGTTTGATCACCCTCTGTGTGGGGGGGGCAGGGGGGATTTCCCCTGTTTTTTTTTTAATATATTAACTTGCCTATCCCCCACCCCACCCAAAATAAAAAACCGTCCTGAAACAGGACTTTAAATTTTTTTTGATAAGATACTGTATTCCAATCAAAAAAAAGGTTCAAGATAACCCCAACAGAGTACAACTGAAAAAGAAAGAAGAAACCAAGATAAAATTACTTGATATATAACTGAAAAAGAAAGAAGAAACCAAGATAAAATTACTTGAAGTATCACTGGCTCTGACCATCTTATACAAGTGTTGTTGTCTTGAGTCAAGATAACATTGTGATTCTGTCTTTGTTACAGATAAGTTATCAAGTAAAGGATTTGCACTTGTAAGTTCCTTCTTGATGGAAAGTTTATGTTACCCTATAAATAGTTACCTCTTTCCAAAGTTTAAACCAGACAATGATAAAAAAAAAAAAAAACCAGGATAACTTTCTCCCATTCAGGTTCAGGCATTCATATAACTTGCATAAATTATGTAATATATAAAATGAAAATTTCAACATCTATAAATGCAAAAATAAATAAATAAAGCATCAGAATATACCTGCATGGAGCTATGTAATATAAGCTGGTGATTGGATTTAGTGTCAAGCCCTTCTTTTGGAGAAGGACTTGCGTTAAAACCAGCCTAAGAGCTTCAGCAAATATGCCTGTAACCTGGTAAACGGTACCAACTACATTAAAATGAATTTCCCCATATGAGGAAATGACGACTCCAATGCTGACCAGCACCATATTCGAGAACACGTCACACCTTAATTTGTCGGTGCCACATATTACAGCCATGAGAAATGTTGCCACTGGCACTGTAACATCCCAAATTTTTAAGCATAAGGTTCCTTTTCTGAGGGATTCCAGTGCACTGTCATGAGATTAAGGGTAACAATATGCACAGAAAACATAAACTTACTTAAGGCTTTGAGCATCTGGATGAAAGCCACAGAAATGTGCAAGTAAGCAGTGTTGCCGAACCTGTAATGGCACAAAATATGTGTTTCAGAACCTACACAAAATAAGCAGCGTGATGATACATGAAATTCGTATCATAGTAGACTTTGGTGAGCATCACAAAGAGATGATAGATCAAGACAACAATTATAATTCCTCCAAATATATATTGACACCAAAAAAACCAATAAATAAATACATAAAGCAAACAAACAAATAAAAACTGGTTATAGAAATCATTAGCATATCAAAAGGACAAAGATTAAAAAACAATGTGGAACCTAGTTAAGAGGCATAGGATGTATGCCTGTCATTAAAGGAAACATTTGACATATTAAAAACTGATTGAAATTTGAAAAAGCATCTCTCACCCCATAAAATTTTGACCAATCCCTAGAGTGTACATATATCACCAACCATACAAGAATTGAATGAAAAGAGAATGTATCACCAACCATACAAGAATTGAATGAAAAATGCTATTCAAATATCTACTTTCACTGCAAAAAAAAAAAATTAAAGGTAAAAAAAGAAAATAAGAGAGAGAGAGAGAGAGAGAGAGAGAGAGAGAAAGTGGCAAGCATTGTTTTCTATGAAAGTTGAAAATGCAAGGAGTAAGTCTTTAACATTCAGTAATTAAAGATAGTCACAATGATGTAGAGATGGGATCTCGCGTGGGCCCACATGACATGTGGGTGGGTCCCATATGTACCACACGATTTCCAAATATGGTGGCTGAAAAATCCTGGACGTGTGAAGAGTTTAGAGAATTTAGGAATCTTATTTTTAATAATATTTTATTTTTAATTGGAAGTTTAAGTAAAAGATCAGATAACCTTATCTTATCTTTAGAGATAGAGTTGGTTAGGGTTTTAGAGACAAGAATAGGAGTCCTAAAGTGTCTAGGATTAGGTTATTTTTTTCAGCAACAATATCTTGTGATTTTTTAGTCTTTTATTAAATCAACGTTAGACTATGAGTCAATGTGAAAGTCATCGAGAATAAAAGTCCTAATTTTATGCTAAAAGCATAGTTGTAATGAGATTCTACCATAGGATGTAATTTTTTTTAATGAATGAAATCAAAAAATTATGGAATCTACTATCTCTCACGGCTGCAACTGTTCTTCTCTATTTGGAGTTGGTTCTTTGCTACTTTGAGTATCAAACCAGGAGTTGTTTCCCATGATACAACCTTGGGTTTGTGCAAACTAGGTGGAGGCCTAGATCCTTGTTAATGGAGTGGATTCTCTAAACAGGTTTTCTTTTTTCTCCCTCTCTTTCTTTCAATCTTCTTTGTTCTTTAATTAGTTTCTCTGCAATCCCCATCAACCCTAATCTTTCTTCAAGAACCTTAATTTTCTGTATCAAGAACAATCAAGATTTGTAATCTTGATTGAAGTGCTGCTGAAAACACCCTAACCTATAACCCCATCTCATAACGTTATTTTAACCTATCCGAAACCAAATCTGTTCCCCTTGTTTACCTAGTAACCTGAGTGTGAAAGCCCGTATCCGAATGCTGTTTCTGAACACACAAGTGTCCCTACATCAGACCTAAGTATACCCCTCATCACAGCCTGCTATAACCCATGGATACCCACTGTTTCAGCCCTGTTTTATCCCTCCATTCTGATCCTAATTATCCCATATAAATCTTAGTTAACCCAGTTGTTTTCTACTACTATCCTAAGCCACTCAGCCTGTGTTCTTCTATCTTAAACCCACAAAATGGAACCTGTTTTAGATCTTCTTTAAAGCTCTGTTAAGAGCCCAGAATTTTGCCTATGGAACATCTGTTCTCACAATGTCTCAACCTTCTATCAGTCTTTATTCTGCCCCATAAATAGCATTCCTAGCTTATTGATTCAATCTCCAAGTTCGGTGTTTTGCTCATTGTTTTTAACCTTCCAATACCCCCACTAGATTACACCTTTAATTAACATTGTCTGTCCTATACATCCTGTTGTTTGTGGTTTTGGGGTATCAAGATTCAAGTCTGTGTATTTCTAAACCATTGGTCATCTACTCCTTTATATTGTGGGCCCATTACCCACAATTTAACAGCCTTTCTATAGGCTGGTCCTGCTTCACACAACCAATGAATGGCAGTTGTACATATACATCATAACTCATTGATCATAACCAGCATTAACTAAAAATTATTAACAAAGAAAGGGGGGCGGTAAAGCGTCTTCTCATCCAAAAAAACAAAGGAAGTAAAGCGTCTAAAAGATTTATCTGGCTCAGCAAGACATAAAAGTAGACACTAAAGCTGTTAATACAAACACCAGAGTCACTAGAAAAAGGAACATTAAAAATTGTTAACCACAGAAAATGCCTTTTATCAAACTTAATGAGTATGCAACCAAGTATTGAACTGAACACTGTCAAGAATTACATTAGAGACAGCAACCCATGCCATACTTGGCTACATCATAAACCAACCCATAAGTCCTATTCTGCAGAATTAAGTGCTTACCAAAGGCTTGATGCAAAGAAGGCACTTATGGGAATCACACAGGTCGCATATCTGTAAACCAAGCAAAATAATCAAGGACAAAACAAAGGACAAAATGAAAACAGAGGAAAAAATCTAGTAGTCTTACATTTCAAATGTCATTTTGACAGGTGAAACAACCTGCATGATAAAACCATCAAACTATGTCAGCCAAGGCCCAACTATATATAAAAAAAACAACAATATTAGAAATGGGGAAGACTTGCAAAGGCAGGAAAAAAATAGAAGAGCTGTCAATGCCAACAATTCACTCATGTGAAAAGCAATTAATATATGTGCAAAAGAAACCATGAATTGCTGCCTCATAGGGGGTAATTGGTAAAGCAGAAAAACCTAGGCATATCCTTCTTCACTTAGTGTGCTAGCTAAAATCTGTGATGATACCAGATAAGGCAAGCTACACAACAAGTAACCACTGGGAGAAATTGACAACAAACAACAATACAAAAATGAGCAGATATGAAAGAAACAGTGTTCAAGAAGCTTATTAACATAAATAGGAAACACAGATGCCAAATGCAAATGAAAATTAGTGACAGAAGACCATTTCAGAAAGTAGTAACTAGGAAGAGAATTAATACAGGCCACCACATCCTTCAGATATGTGAGGCGATTGGGACTTAGGAGGTGTCATCCAGAAAGGAGTATGAACTTGTGACCCTCCAGCTGCTTCATTCCTTACTTTCTGTTTGCCTGTTTAATGTCTATTACTTGGAACTCAGCTGATTTCTGGTTAGATTGTTTGTATTATATCTCATGGTATACAAATCAATCATATGTCGAGGCATTCTATAATTGCCTCTTTTCCTTGCCAATTCCAGCATATACTTCAATTTTATTTGATAATGGTGGAGAATAATACTCCATAACATTCCTTCTGTTGTTGGAGGGCAGGCATGTATCTCTCATGCATCCCATGCTCCATTTCATTTCTTCTTATAAAAAAAAAACTCCATAAATAACAGGAAAATCAGTTAATGTAGCTTATCAATGTTTGAGAAAAGATCACACTTCAAGGAAGGTGCATTGGTTTTCAAAGTTCTGAACTGTGTGCAAACATGTATGTAGAACCACTGATGGAGAGGGCAGGGAAAGTATCAAAGGTTCAACCCTCTTCCTAAGAAAGCCCAATATGTGATTGTTTGGAATGTCTACTTTTTTCTGAAGAAATAATTGGAATAGATCCAAGTACTTATCTGTTGGAATGACAAAAGCAAAGCTGTCCAAGCTTTCTGGACTCTGGAACACCAAAAAGGAGAATACACAATTCCAAGGAAGGCTCGAAAAAAATGATCTAGCAACAAGAAATATCCAAATTTCAGTGCTATGGGTAATTTTGGTATTTAAGGTCTATTTTTAATTGGAATTATTTTCTTATTTTTTTAAAAGAAAAAGATTCATTCATTCAAAGAACTAAGAGGACAAGATGTCCCCAAAAAAATACAAAGAGCCAACAGAAACCTATACCCCCTCAAGTCCATCCCAAGGACCTTGAGACACCCATTGCATTTCCTTCCCAATAGTTGAGTTCCACTCTCTTAATAGCCCTCCATTTCCCTATTTCCTTACACTTTACACCTCAAGGCCCAAAAAGCTATATTCTCCTTGGCCTTCCAATACACCCTGCATGCCGCCTACGCATAATCATTGAAAATTCTGCTGTTGCACTCCAACCAAGTAGACAGCATACCGCAGCTGGAACTAGCCTGCACATTCTCCTCCCAATTGCATTTAGACCAGCTGTCCTGCATTCATACAGCAATGTAGGAAAATCTGGAGGAGTGACCCATGATTTCCCAAAATCCCTTACCAGACCAGACCAGACCAAACCGATCACACGAATGGGCAATGGAGCAGAACATGGGATATGGATTCCCCGCTTCTATAACATAGCAAGCAAATTTTACTTTTTATTTTTTGACAGGTAATAAGGAGAATTTTATTGAAGAGAAAAAAGCAAACAAAACAAACACAGACAAAGGTTCACCCAGCAAATGAAACAAACAGAAAGACAAAAACAAAAGAAAAAACAAGAAAACAAAACCAACCCAACAAAGAACGACGATTACAACTCCTCACACCATAGCCAATTGCCCTACACAAAAACATCCCTAACTGAACACCAATCAAACGAGCCTGATAAATGGAAATAATCAGCTCTTCCTGGCTTTTTTTCTTGCCTTAAAAAATTATCATGTTCCTTTCCTTCCAAAGGCCCCAACAAATGGCCCCTAGAAGCGCTGACCAAATGATACAAGGCAAAGCCTCTAAGTCTCGCATCAACCATCCCGAGATCAACTCCAAAGAGTGATAAGGAACAAACCAAGGTGATGCCAGACCAGCTTAGGAAACGGAAGTTTTACCTGCAGGTAATGAGCCCAAAAAGTAGGACAGAATCCCTCTTAATTAAGTGATTAAGTAGGCATTAATCAGGTTTACTAAAAGGGCATTAGCTAGGGCTAAACAATGTAGGATTAGGCCAGAAACAAGGTTGTAATGATGGTGTTAACATATTTGTTCAAAGGCGAAAATAGAAAGGTTAAATCTGGAACAAGCTTATAAGGCAGTGGACTGTAGTATGGAGAAACAGGGGTACTAAGGGTTAAGGGTACTGGAATAGCAGATAAAAGATGTGGGCTATAGGATAAAACAATAGTAGCAGATCAGGGGAATATTCATGAACTAAAAGATGGTTTACCAAGACTAAAATAACATCAGGTTTAAGTGGGTTATAAGACTGTACGAACTAGGTTCATAAAAGGGTAAGCAGAAACTAGGAGAGAGGTCCTAAACATGAATTAAACAGATTGAACAGATTGGATTTAATATAGGTAAACAGGGACTGATTTCAGGGCTTCGGAACACAAAAACAAGGGATGATAACAGAAAAGTCATGAACTTATGTCTGCTGCAGATCAGAGAATAAGTGGATTTGGGATTCAGATGAAAGGAGAGCTACAGAAAGGATGGGGAAGCCCAGGGGATTAATGGAGAAGGCTGCGGATGGGATTAGCAATGGGTTTCTTGCAAAATTTGATAATAAGTAAATAAATAAATAACGCAGCAAAGGGAAGTTCGGTCTAGGTGAATACAATCTCAAGAAACAATCAAGATTGAGAATCTACAACTAGTGTGTTAACAAAATAAGATTAGGAATGAAGTAAATTGCAAAGAACACAAATAAAGACTAAGAAAAAAAAAATTGAAGAAAAGAGGTAGAATAACCTGTTTTGTAGGATATACTCTACAAGAACAGGGGATCCTAGTCCTCCACCTAGATTGTATGAACCTTAGGAAAGCCTAAGGGAACCACTCCTAGTTTTGGGTAGCACACTGCATGAGCACACCATAGCCGATAGCAGAAAAAAAAAATCCCATTTTATTCAAAGTTATCATCATCCTCCATCGTTACTGTTGTTGGGTTTATAAACCCTTACAAAAGTACTCCTCAATCATCAACCACAATGAATCCTAATTAAAATCTAATTAGGACTCAATTCCCTATTGAATTCTAAATCACACATAGACTCCTTATTAAACTCTAATTGTAATTAAAGACACCTAACATAACTCAAATAACAATGTTGCTAACATAATCTAATCCTAATTAGATTAGGACTCATAACCTTATCCCTAAAATCCTAAACCAACTCTAATTCTAAAGATAAGATTATCTTATCTTTATTACATTTTATTTTCAAATAAAATAGTAAGGAATCCTAATATCCCTAAGCACTTCACACGACCAAAATTGATCAGCCACCATATACTCAGACATAAGTCACATGTGGGACCCACCCACATGCCATGTGGGGCCCACGTGATGGCCCATGCATCAAAATCCCCCTTGTTCGAAAAAACTCATCCTCGGCTTTTAAAGTGGGGTAAAATATCCATCACGAAAAATTATGAACTGTGCTGACATATTATCTGGCAAAGGCTTGGAATAGAATAAACTTCACAACAGTCTTCAACCATCTTCACCTCGAACTCTTGGACTGAAGTGATCAAGACAAGGGGCTGACATTCCTCCATAAATTGAACTTGATCATCAACTAGAAACTTCTCATGTACATAGACACCAATAGTGAGTTTTACCCCAACCATCACGGACTCTTCAAATAAATCTTCAAGAGGTTGATCATCATCCGTTTCAATTTCAGCATTGTTGGAGCCTTCTTGTTCACAGGGAGGCTTGTCTTCTTTACTATATTATGCTCACACTCCAACAGGACTTTGTCATTGTGTTCTTGAACTTCATTCTTATTTCTCATGTCTTCCTTAGGAGGTTCAACATCATGTTCTACATTTTCTTGTTTGGAATCATCATTCTCTCTCTTCTTGTCATGTTGGGGATTGTCAATAAAGGCTTCCATCTTTGTTAGGCTCTCATATATGGCATTGAATGCACCATTAAGTTCACCTTCTATTTTCTAGTTCTACTCATATTCATGCTCTTACATCGTAGTGATAAAAAGACTTCTTTTACTCCTGAGAATATAGAGTTCCATGAAATCATATTCTTATCCATGTCTCTTTTCCCACTCAATGTCATTTATAGCAATCTGTATCTCCCGCAATTCAGCTCTAAGTAACTCCAAAGGCCGATACTTAAGTTGCCTGATGTATGCTCCCAAAGGAGGTGGCTTCCAAGGACCCATAGCATACAGTTAACTGAGAAGTAACTGCATAGCCTAAGCTCTGATACCAACTTGATGCCCAGCCTAGGAAAAGGCACCTGCGGGTAATGAGCCCAAAAAGTAGGACAGAATCCCTCTTAATTAAGGGATTAAGTAGACATTAATCAGGCTTACTAAAAGGGTATTAGCTAGGGCTAAACAATGTAGGATTAGGCAGAAACAAGGCTGTAATGATGGAGTTAACATATTTGTTTGAAAGTGAAAATAGAAAGGTTAAATCTGGAACAAGCTTATAAGGCAGTGGGCCGTAGTCTGGAGCAACAGGGTTACCGAGGGTCAAGGGTACTGGAATAGCAGATAAAAGATGTGGGCTATAGGGTAAAGCAGTAGCAGATCAGAGGAATATTCATGGACTAAAAGATGGTTTAGCAAGACTAAAATAGGATCACGTTTGTGTGTTATAAGACTGTACGAACTAGGTTCATAAAAGGGTAAAACGAAACTAGGAGAGGGGTCCTAAACATGAATTAAACAAATTGAAAAGATCTGATTTAATATAGGTAAACAGGGACTGATTTCAGGGCTTCGGAACACAAAAACAAGGGATAATAACAGAAAGGTGATGGTCTAATGTCTGCTGCAGGTCAGAGAATAAGTGGATTTGGAATTCAGATGAAAGGAAAGCTAGAGAAAGAATGGGGACGCCTACGGGAATAAGGGAAGTTCAGTGTAGGTGAATACAATCTCAAGAAACAATCAAGATTGAGAATCTGAAACTAGTGTGAAACTAGTGGGCAAAAGTTCTTTGATCGCTATAGGGGAGGTCCCGAATTTGGATCAACTAGTGGCTGATCTAGAATGCAGGAAAGGTAGGCTTCCATCCACTTACCTGGGACTCCATCTTGGGGCCTTGGATAAGCAAAAGGAGGTATGAAATCCGGTGGTTGATAGAATGTGGAAGCGGATGAATGGTTGGAAGGCCAATTATTTGTCGAAAGGGGGCAAGCTCACTCTAATCAAGGCATTTCTTGCGAGTATTCCGATTAATTATTTATCCCTCTTGGTGATGCCTAGGTCCACAAGTCAATCACTGGACAAAATCTAGAGAGATTTCCTATGGAGGAAAGGGGAAGATGGTAGGGGCCTGCACTTGGTCTCATGGGAGGGGGTTTGCACTCCGAAGGACAAAGGGGGGGCAGGTTTGTGTTGCTTGAACCATATGAATAAGGCTCCCCTGTGTAAATGGTTGTGGAGATTTGGGATGGAGCCTAACAGCTTATGAAGACAGGTGGTGGCAGCTAAATATGGTACGATGAATGGGTGGGACACTATCGATCCAAGGGGTCCCCATGGCTATAGCCTTTGGAAAGGGATTATGCAGCTTTTGCCTTCATTTAAGGAAGGTCTGGGATACGAGGTGGGCAATGGGAGGCGGACTAAATTTTGGGAGGATGCTTGGTGCGGGGAGAGCTCTCTCAAACAGAATTTCCCAGACTTATTTGGTATAGCAGTAGATCCTTCTTCTTCAGTGGCAGTGAATTTTTCGGTGAATGGGGGTGAGGTAGTGTGGACCACGGTCCTTAGAAGAGCTCTATTTGACTGGGAGATTCCTCGGGTTCTCCAGCTATTGGCTAGGTTAGTCAATAAGCACATTGATCAAGATCTTGAAGATCGGGGAATATGGAAGCATGATCCGGGGGTGATTTCTCGGTTAAATCTTGCTATGGGCATTTAGCTAACTCAAGGACGTTATTGGGGCCCTAGAAAGATATCTGGTTCAATAGGACCCCCCCCCGGAAGGTTCAATTCCTCATGTAGACTATTGCTTTAGATAAGATATCTACAATGGATTATCTATGGAAGAAGGGATTCTTCTTACCTAGCATCTGCCTTCTCTACCACTAGGAGGCGGAGTCGACATCTCATCTCTTCATTCATTGCCCCTACTATTGGGAGATTTGGTGCGGTATCTCTAGGGACTTCAGTTTGTTGTTTACGGCTCATATGGATTTGATGGGTCTTCTCCTTAGTTGGAGAACAGTGGCTCTGAGCATTTTTCGTAGAAGGGTGTGGCACTTGGTTCCAGCGGCAGTGTGTTGGGCAGTGTGGCAGGAGCGGAATCGAGTGTTCAATAGCTACGCCCAACCGACTTGGCAAGTTTATAAAAAGACGAAGGAGCTCGTTGTGTTTTAGGCTAAGCGCTGCAAAGGTTTTGAGGGGGTCCCTAATGGGGATCTAGCTACGCATTGGGACAATGTAATTAGGAGTGCCTTAATGTGAGAGGTGTTCTTTTTTAGGGGTTTCCTCTTTTGAGGTGCTGCCCCTTTTCTTTCTCTTTCTTTTCTTCTACTGTGGGGATCCCTCATCCCCTTTTGCTTGTTGTATCCTTTCTCTGATTTTTGTTGGCCTCTTAATAAAGCTTTTTCTTTTATCAAAAAAACGAATGAAGTAAATCGCAGAGATCATGAATAAAGAATAAGAAAAAAAAATTGAAGAAAGGAAGTAGAAGAACCTGTTTTTCAGGATATACTCTCCCAGAATAGGTGATCCTAGGCCTCCACCTAGATTGTATGAATCTTGGGAAAGCCTAAGGCAACCACACTTGGTTTTGGGTAGAACACAGCACAAGCACACCACAGTCGAAAACAGAAGAAAAAAAATCCCATTTTATTCAAAGGTATCATCATCCTTAATTGATACTGTTGTTGGGTTTATAAACCCTCACAAAAGGACTCCTCAATCGTCAACCACAATGAATCTTAATTAAAATCTAATTAGGACTCAATTCCTTATTGAATTTTAAATCACACATAGACTCCTTATTAAACTCTAATTGTAATTAAAGACTCCTAACATAATTCAAATAACAATGTTGCTAACTTAATCTAATCTAAATTAGATTAAGACTCATAACCTTATCCCTAAAATCCTAAACCAACTCTACCTCTAAAGATAAGAAATGATTATCTAATCTTTATTACATTTCATTTTAAAATAAAAAAGCAAGGAATCCTAATATTAGTAAACACTACACAAGACCAAAATTGATCAGCCACCATATACCTAGTCGTGAGTCACATGTGGGGCCCGCCCACATTCCATGTGGGGCCCATGTGATGGCCCATGTCCACATCAAATCCCCCTTGTTCGAAAAAACTGATCCTCGACTTTTAAAGTGAGTTAAAATATCCATCACGACCATGTCTGAACTGTGCGGCCATATTATCTTGCAAAGGCTTGGAATGGAATAAACTTCACAACAGTCTTCAACCATCTTCACCTCAACCTCTTGGACTGAAGTGATCAAGACAAGGGGACGACATTCCTCCATAACTTCAACTTGATCTTCAACTAGAGGCTGCGCATGTACATGGACAGCAATAATGAGCTCTACCGCAACTATCACAGACTCTTCAAATAAATCTTCAAGAGGTTGATCATCACCCGCTTCAATTTCAGCACTGTTGGAACCTTCTCATTCACTGGGATGCTTGTCTTCTTCAATATTATGCTCATGCTGCAACATGACTTTGTCAATGAGCTCTTGAAATTCATTCTTGTTTCCCTGTCTTCTTGAGAAGGCTCAACATCAAGCTCTACCTTTTCTTGCTTGGAATCATCATTCTCCCTCTTCTTGTTTGGTTGGGGTGGTCAATGAAGTCTTCCATCTTTGTAAGGCTCCCATATATAGCATTGAGTGCACCATTAAGTTCACCGTCTATTGGCTTGCTATGCTCATATTCATGCTTTTGAATCGTAGTGAAAAGAAGACTTTTTTTACTCCTGAGAATATAGAGCTCCATGAAATCATATTCATAGCCATGTCTTGTTTCCCACTCAATGTCATTTATAGCAATCCGTATCTCCCATAATTCAGCTCTAAGTGACTCCAAAGACCGATACTTAAGCTGCTTGATGTATGCTCCCAAAGGAAGTAGCTTCCAAGGACCCATGGTAGACAGCTAACTAAGAAGTAACTACATAGCCTAAGCTCTGAGACCAATTTGATGCAGAACCAGCCTAGGAAAAAGCTGTTTTACCTGTGTGTAATGAGCCCAAAAAGTAGGACAGAATCCCTCTTAATTAAGGGATTAAGTAGGCATTAATCAGGCTTACTAAAAGGTTATTAGCTAGGGCTAAACAATGTAGGATTAGGCCAGAAACAAGGCTGTAATGATGGTGTTAACATATTAGTTCGAAGGTGAAGATAGAAAGGTTAAATCGGGAACAACCTTATAAGGCATTGGACAGTAGTATGGAGCAACAGGGTACTAAGGGTTAAGAGTACTAGAATAGCAGATAAAAGATGTGGGCTATAGGGTAAAGCAGTAGCACATCAGGGGAATATTCAAGGACTAAAAGATGGTTTAACAATACTAAAGTAGGATCAGGTTTGTGTGGGTCATAAGACTGTACGAATTAGGTTCATAAAAGGGTAAACAGAAACTAGGAGAGAGGTCCTAAACATGAATTAAAGAGATTGAACAGATATGATTTAATATAGGTAAACAGGGACTGATTTCAGGGCTTTGGAACACAAAAACAACGGATGATAACAGAAAGGTAATGGCCTTATGCCTGCTGCAGGCAAACAATAAGTGGATTTGGGATTCAGATGAAAGGAAAGCTAGAGAAAGGATGGGGAAGCTCAGAGGATTAATGGAGAAGGCTGCCGATGGGATTAAGGATTGGTTTCTTGCAGAATTTGATAATAATAAAATAAATAAATAAATAACACAGCAAAGGGAAGTTCAGTCTAGGTGAATACAATCTCAATAAACAATCAAGACTAAGAAGCTGAAACTAGTGTGTTAAGAAAATAAGATTAGGAATGAAGTAAATTGCAGAGAACACGAATAAAGAATAAGAAAAAAAAAATGAAGAAACGAGGTAGAAGAACCTGTTTTGCAAGACACACTCCCCAAGAACAGGGGATCCTAAGCCTCCACTGAGCTTGTATGAACCATAGGAAAGCCTAAGGGAACCACTCCTGGTTTTGGGTAGCACACTGCATGAGCACACCATAGCCGATAACAGAAGAGAAAAAAAATCCCATTTTATTCAAAGTTATCATCATCCTCCATCGGAACTGTTGTTGGGTTTATAAACCCTTACAAAAGTACTCCTCAATCGTCAACCACAATGAATCCTAATTAAAATCTAATTAGGACTCAATTCCCTATTGAATTCTAAATCACACAGAGTCCTTATTAAACTCTAATTGTAAATAAAGACTCCTAACATAACTCAAATAACAATATTGCTAACTTAATCTAATCCTAATTAGATTAGGACTCATACATAACCTTATCCCTAAAATCCTAAACCAACCCTACCTCTAAAGATAAGATTAGATAATCTTATCTTTATTACATTTTATTTTCAAATAATATAGTAAGGAATCCTAATATCCCTAAACGCTTCACATGACCAAAATTGATCAGCCACCATATACTCAGTCGTGAGTCACATGCGGGACCCACCCATGAGCCATGTGGGGCCCACGTGATGGCTCATGTCCACATCAAATCCCCCTTGTTCGAAAAAACACGTCCTCGACTTTTAAAGTGGGGTAAAATATCCATCACAAACAAGTCTGAACTGTGCTGCCACATGATCTTGCAAAAGCTTGGAATGGAATAAACTTCACAATAGTCTTCAACCATCTTCACCTCGAACTCTTGGACTGAAGTGATCAAGACAATGGGCAGACATTCCTCCACAACTTGAACTTGATCTTCAACTAAAGGCTGCTCATGTACGTCGACAGCAATAGTGAGCTCTACCGCAACTATCACGGACTCTTCATATAAATCTTCAAGAGGTTGATCATCACCTGCTTCAATTTCAGCATTGTTGGAGCCTTCATGTTCACAGGGAGGCTTGTCTTCTTCACTATTATGTTCATGCTCCAAAAGGACTTTGTCATTGAGCTCTTGAACTTCATTCTTTTTTTCCCATGTCCTCCTTAAGAGGCTCAACATCAAGCTCTTCCTTTTCTTGCTTGGAATCATCATTCTTTCTCTTCTTGTCATGTTGGGGCTTGCCAATAAAGGCTTCCATCTTGGTTAGGCTCTCATATATGGCATTGAGTGCACCATTAAGTTCACCTTCCACGAGAGATTCAGATTGCTCCATTAAATTCACCTTCTATTTGCTTGTTCTGCTCATATTCCTGCTCTTGAATCGTAGTGATAAGAAGACTTATTTTTACTCCTGAGAACATAGAGCTCCATGAAATCATATTCATACCCATGTCTCCTTTCCCACTCAATGTCATTTACAGCAATCTGAATCTCTCGTAATTCAGCTCTCAATGACTCCAAAGACCGATACATAAGTTGCTTGATGTATGCTCCCAAAGGAGGTGGCTTCCAAGGACCCATAGTATACAGCTACCTGAGAAGCAGATGCATAGCCTAAGCTCTGATACCAATTTGATGCAGGACCAGCCTAGGAAAAGGCTGTTTTACCTGTGGGTAATGAGCCCAAAATGTAGGACAGAATCCCTCTTAATTAAGGGATTAAGTAGGCATTAATCAGGCTTACTAAAAGGGTATTAGCTAGGGCTAAACAATGTAGGTTTAGGCTAATGATGGTGTTAACATATTTGTTCGAAGGTGAAAATAGAAAGGTTAAATCTGGAACAAGCTTATAAGGCAGTGGACTGTAGTCTGGAGCAACAGGGGTACTAAGGGTCAAGGGTACTGGAATAGCAGATAAAAGATGTGGGCTATAGGCTAAAAAGCAGCAGCAGATCAGGGGAATATTCATGTACTAAAAGATGGTTTAGCAAGACTAAAATAGGATCAGGTTTGTGTGGGTTATAAGACTCTACAAACTAGGTTCATAAAAGGGTAAACAGAAACTAGGAGAGGGGTCCTAAACATGAATTAAACTGATTGAACAGATCTGGTAAACAGGGACTGATTTCAGGGCTTCAGGACACAAAAACAAGGGATGATAACAGAAAGGTGATGGTCTTATGTCTGCTGCAGGTCAGAGAATAAGTAAATTTCAGAGAACACAAATAAAGAATAAGAGAAAAAAAATTTTGAAGAATAGAGATAGAAGAACCTGTTTTGCAGGATATACTCTCCAAGAATAAGGGATCCTAGTCCTCCACCTAGCTTTTATGAACCTTAGGAAAGCCTAAGGGAACCACTCCTGGTTTTGGGCGCACACAGCATGAGCACACCATAGCCGATAGCAGAAAAAAAATTCCCATTTTATTCAAAGGTATCATCATCCTCCATTGGTACTATTGTTGGGCTTATAAACCCTTACCAAAGGACTCCTCAATCGTCAACCACAATGAATCCTAATTAAAATCTAATTAGGACTCAATTCCCTATTGAATTCTAGATCCCACATAGACTCCTAATTAAACTCTAATTGTAAGTAAAGACTCCTACATAACTCAAATAACAATGTTGTTAACTTAATCTAATCCTAATTAGATTAGGACTCATAACCTTATCCCTATAATTATAAGATAAGATTATCTTATCTTTATTACATTTTATTTTAAAATAAAATAGTAAGGAATCCTAATATCCCTTAACACTTCGCACAACCAAAATTTATCAACCACCATATACTCAGTCATGAGTCACATGTGGGACCCACCCACATGATGGTCCATGTCCACATCACAAGGGATCTTAAGGTGCGAACGAAAGAAGCTCCAAACCCTAGTTGCCAGATCAAAATGCATAAATACATGGTCCACTGATTCCTCCTCCCTCAAGCTTTGATTCTACGAAATTCTAGTTAAGGTTTATCTGACTCTTTTTTGTCTATCTATTTTTTCTTAGGTGCAATCACAATTCCTTTTCTTTTCATTAAAAATTCTAATTTCTTGATTTCTTAATCTTCTCCTTGCAAAAAACCCTGTAACCCTATTTTATTGCATTTAATCAATACCCCACCTTTCAACCCACCACTGTTCCTTGTAGTTCATTCTTGGATTCCTTAAATCATTAAGCTGTCCTACATGACAAAATCTACTACATTTTTCAGAACAAGGGAATGATGGCAGGAAGGTAGAAAGCTAGGAACAAAGAGGTGAATTCAATTTTTTCAGTTGCCAGAATCAGGAAGCAACATCTGTTAGACACTAAACCACATCAACGTCCATGTAATATTGTGTACCTGCATGTTCTAAAAGTTAAACATCAACGAAGTGCTATTCATACAAAGGGTCATTACCCTGTGCCAGTCCCGTAATGCTAGGAGGGGTGGACAAAGACCTACCCTTTGTTTTTGTTTTTTTTCACAAAGTGGCTGCTCACCAGATTCAAACTTGTGTTTTTCACTCAGACTGCCCAAGCCGCTACCATTGCACCAAAGCAATGAGTCAATGACCCCAAAGTGCAACTCATACAAATGTTGGACAAAAAAATATATTTAGCCATAAAATGAGATGAGACCAAGAGCAAGAGTGAGTACATCACTAATCTTTAGAGAGCATGTTAGATCAGTTTATTATAACATATTATCAGCTAAGTTGTCAGTTGACTGAAAATAAGAGAAAGTATCTTCACAGTAAAAGTAACACAAGTTTTATGGAAAGCATACCTTAAAGACACGAACAAGGATGAATGATACCACACCAGAAAATCCCATATGAATCATAGTTAGTGTAATTGGTAAAGGAAAATTGAAGTATTTTGGAGAGAGAACCCACTGCAAAAGAATGACAACAGACATGTTTCAAGATCAATCTAACCCTAACTACGTATCACATATCAACAATACAAAAACCATTTGCAACAATGAATATTAATAATAAGGAACGATAAAAAAAGGATGATGCAGACATGCTGTGTGCTGCATCAAAGGAAGCCAGAAGCAATCATTCCCTAAAGAAGGAGCATTGATTTATGCCCAAGTATACAATGGATACTCATCTGGTATTTACTTAGACTAAAGGTAGTCATATTCACTCAATAGAGGCTTAACAACACAGTGCAAAGGCTTAAGGGAATACAAAACACTTGTTCAATTTGAAATTCCTACCCAGTAAAACCCAACAAAAACAAATTATCTCCAATAATAATAAAATCTACTCCATGTTAAACATCATGAATTGAGGCTATTATTTTGTCATAATGCAAAATTTTCTAGGATTTCTCGGATTATTTTTTCAGTCTTACAGTCCGGTTAGAAGAAGCAATCAAGGATAGGTGCATTTGAACATGAAACTCAAAAGCCAGATACTTGGGATAAGGCTGTTGTTGTTGTTGACTGAAAAGCCAAATTCTCAGTAACCTCTTTCTTCCACTCCCTTGATTTTTATGACAACCCGCATAGGGAGCACACCTATATCACCAAGATTGCACTTTTTCTTTGAATTGCCACTCTTCACAAGATTTTCCCGGTTGACCATTTGATTATTAGATGATAATAATGATAAACTTCTGTATCGTCTGCAAAGAGGATGGGAGTCTACTTCTTACTATCCAATTTGCCAATTTGTATGTAAGGGTTTTTTTTTTTTTTCTTGGTGATATACTTCACACACACACACACACACACACAGAGGAACTCCACAGTTGACACCAAAAGTGATCACAGCATTTGGTGCAAATGAGGACCCCCATATACTCACACACACATACCCACCCCACAGATGTGATAGTTGTTTGGGCAGCCATTAGAACTTTAAGGGAGCACATTCTAGGATGGGCAATCAGAGATTTTGATCCACAAGACCTGGATTTGTGAAAGTTGACACTTTTCCCGTTATGTTGGTGCATGTAAAAAGGAAGAATCAATAAAATTTTTGAAGACAAATTTGGAACAGATGACTAAGTAGCCAGACCTCGGTAAATATGTAGCCAGACCACAGTAGATATGCCTAATCTTTCAAAGCTACAGAGTAATAAGTATACTTTTTACTCTTAACAAATGATATGAAAATTTTAAAAAATGCAATTAAATATGCTATACAGAATATATTTATAAAAAAATACCAAAAAAGGTATTCTTCCTCTCTTTCCTCCTCCTTAGTTATTGTTTCATTTGGGTTGAGAACCAAGGAGCTAGGTGCTTAGGTCTACAAAATTGTTTTGGGCTCAAATCTTTATGGAGCAGAGTGTTGGGCAGCCAACAAACAACACGTACATAAAATGAGTGTGGCTGAAATGAGGATGTTGTGATGGATGAGTGGCAAGACTAGAAAGGATAAAATTATGAATGAATCCATTCGTGGGAGCTTAAGTGTAGCACCAATAGGTGATAAAATGAGGGAAAGTCGATTGAGATGGTCTGGGCATGTGCAACGAAGACCAATGACTGCACCAGTGAGGCAGAGTGAGACAATATAAGTTGAAGGTGCTAGGCGGACTAGAGGAAGTCCAAATGACCTAGGTGGAGGTAGTAAGGAGGGACATGGCAGCTTGTAATTTAACGGCAGATATGGCCCTAAACAGAACGGAATGGCAGAACAGGATTCGTGTAGCCGATCCCAAATAGTTGGGGGATAAGGCTGTTTGTTGTTGTTGTTGTTGTTGAGAATTTAGGACACGAGTGTCTTTTATTTTATTGTTTTGGGGTTATTTTGAGAATTTCATGTAGTTCTAATTTCTAGGGAGGGCATCAACTAAAAAAGAATGTATTAGGCTTTGTTTTCTTCAATGATTGACTGAACAAGAAAACTTTCTTTGTGCACTTGACTGCTGCCTTTTCCTTCTTCCAGAGATTGGAAAAACCTAGGTAAGATTCCTAGGCTTGGGTGAATCTTCTTGGTGAGAGGCCAAGACCTTGGTTCTTGTGGTGAGAGGCCATAAAACTAAGGTAATATCTTTCTTTTTTTTTTCTTTTTTCTTTGATGTTCTTCGAGTTTGGTGTCATTAAACAGGCTGAAGATTAGATTCTTGAACCCTAATCTTGCTCAATCCCCAAATCTTAAAATCCATAAACCCTTGGTGTTTTCATGTTTTTCCCCACAAATCTTAGATCTTATGCCCTTGCTGTTTAGTCATTCCTGAATTTTTTTCAGTGATCTATAGCAAATCATGAGTTCCCAAATCCCAGAATTTCTGGTTTTCTTGAGCCCCCTTCAACCTAATCATCCAAGATTGCTACTGCAGGCCTTTTCCTAGGCTTTCCTAACCCTGCGGTCATACAGTGACTGACCTGAGCTGTTCTCTTTATATACCCCTGCCCTGCAGCCATTTAAACAGACCTGGTTTTTTATACTCCTTTATTAGTCCCTGCGGCCAGCATTGAATCCCTATACTTCTGCAGCGTTATACCTTTGAAGGGACTGATTTATAATCACTGATATGTAGCTTGATAATCTGAACATAACTAATAATCATTCTCCAATCTTTACTGCTTCTGGTTACCTTTAGATCCTGTTTTCATTATTTTATCAGTTTTGCTGCTGCTGGATTATGTTATCTATGCTCTAAGGATTCATTCATGGTTCTTTGATGCTGGTTTTCAATTCTGATCTTGGGTATAACATATATTATTTGATTTAAATTCTGTTTTGAACACTTATTAGTTCTCTAACTGTGGGTGTGCAACTACTTAGCCCTAACTGATTGCCCCTTTGATACTTGAATTGAACATAACTGAGAATAGAAATCTAGGTTAGGCTTGCTGATTACTTTGGATAATTTCTGTTCATCTCAAGATGCTATCATGTTTACATTCATCCTTTATAATAATCCCCCTTTTCTCTTTGGACCTCCTTTCTTAATTTATCTACAATAACTCTTTGGATTCTTTTTCAAACCCCTTAAATGACAAACCCAATTGTTTTTGAACTCTTGCAATTTTGGTAACACCCAATTTGATATAATTTCCTCATCCTTCTATTCTGCCCCTTTAATTAACTGACACAGCTTTACCTCTTACTCTTTACTTGGGGTAACACATTCCACCAATTTCTTCCCCTCCTGAAATTGAATCTCCCAACCTTGCACCCTATCGACTTCTTCACCACTTACATTAGAAATGGGAATAAAATCTAAGATTTGCACATTAGAGCCTTCTTTTCCGTGGAAAACTACAAGCTGCCCCTCTGATTTCTCATCTCTGGCATTTGGACCTTGGGTTCCGCTAGGATATTTTTGAATAATACTTTTCACCCTCAACCCTTGGAAAATTGGACATGCATAAATCCAAAGCCAGATAGAAGAGCAGGTGAATGTAATTTAGAAATAAATAAAGACTGACCTGGGGAGATGATATTATTGAGCAGAAATTCATTATCCCCCTCTAAGCCCACCCTCTTTGATTTGTGAGGATCAGACTTTTCAATCTCCCAGCTCCATGATCTTCAAGACCTCTTCCCTTACTGCCAGATTCCGACTTCCACGGGGTTGGACTTGGTCCTAGGGATGCTCTTCTACCCAACATTTGGAAGCTTCCTTCTGAGATGTCTGCTGGATCAAGGTCTGATAAGGATTATCAACCTCCCGAAGATAAGCATTCCTAACCGCTTGAAGACCAACATCCTGAGAATCTCTGAAACTGGGCCCTTCGAGATAACGCTCCAACTGGTTAATTTTTAGGTTGTCTGGAACCCACCCCAAAGCTTCTGCATTGTCCTCTGGCATTGACTTCTGACCTGCTTCAGCTTCTTCGATTCCTACTGATGTGTTGCCAACTGCAGCTGGACACTCTCCTATCTTTGAATCTGAGGTCCTCAAGAATAGATCACGGGATAACTTGGGTATCTCTACGTGTTACTTTGGGCTCCTTAATTGTCACTTACAAAGACCTCCTGATTAATCAGATGGGACTCCAAAACCGAACTGGCCGCTATCGGATCCTGAGAAACTGATTATACTTCACCTTTGAGGTTTTGAATTCTGCACTAAAACCTTTAGATTTTCCGTGTTAAACTTCTGCCCAGGGTTGTCTGATGATACCTCTCACCGACTGAACGTTGCACCCTTCCTCCCTATCAGTATCTAGGGCTGTCAATGAGCCGAGTATGCTTGGCTCGGCTCAGCTCAGCTCATCATGAGCCGAACCTGAGCTTTCAATTGAGCTCGTTAGCTAAACGAGCCTGAGCTGAGCTCAATGAAGCTCGGCTGGTTAATGGTTGTTAGATATATATATATATCTTAATATATTAATACAAAAGGACATATCATAATCAAAGTACCTCTTTTCTTTATTATTTAATATTTTATCTTAAAATGTGAGTTGTTTCTAAATAAAATATAAATCATAAATATAAAGCTGCTCACTGTTAAAGTGTATTTTGTACGTCAGCTGTGGGAGCAAAGGACCACATTGACCCCAACAATTTATCCCAAAAAAAATGACTAGTAAAAAAGTACAAAAAAAAAGAAAAAGAAAAATTGACTGACAAAGTACACTACACAGGGTGATAAATGATTATCTCTTTTGGTTTGAACATTTTTTCATTTGAAATAATGTTTGACTCTTTTAACCTTATACATATAATTGTTGCTCACTCACCACTCAGCAAAGATTAAGTTTAACGAGCTGAGCTCAGCCTTCAGGCTCGTGACGAGCCTGAGCCTGAGCCGAGCCTGAACCTGATCCTTGGGTGATGAGCCTGAGCTGAGCTGGGCAAAGCTTCGCTCGTTGACACCCCTACCAATATTTGAGCACTCTGTGAACCAATCTTACGGCCCCCACCTTGAGCATCCTATTGATCATCTTCGGATTTTGAGCACATTTAGGTGGCATTCACTTGCTACATTTCTTCCATCTCTATATAACTATATCTACACCACTCAAAAACAATTTAAATGCTCTATATCATGCTTTACATCTCTTGTATTAATGGAATTCAATTCATTGCCAAATTTGTCCTCATTATCATGAAATAATTATTTCTATTTTTTTCTTGTTACTTTCAGTCTTATGCATGCCCTATAATAACATGTTTTATGTATGAAAAATGATTTTCCGTGGTGGTAGTAGTATATCCTAGCTGAGGTTTGGCTTATTGTTATTGCTAACCTGAATGCAGCTTCAAGGGAGTGAGTACTCTGTATTTCTGGATGTTCTTCGTTTGTTTGCTCATGGCACATGGAGTGATTACAAGAGTATGTTTTAGAAACTTTTAATTTTGTTTCAGACATATCATTTATTTGTTGATTAATATCTAAAATGTTCTCTTTTCATCGCCAGCACATGTTTTAAATTTTCAAAAAAATTATAGTAGTGCTAATCATCTAAATTCACTTTGATTATGGAATTAGGACTTTCTTTGGCAAGAGAATTAAGGATTGAACAGTTTCAATCATGGCTATTGGAATAGCTAATGAAAGTAATAATTCATAGTTTCTTCATTAAAAGTAAAAAAATAAAAAAAGAGAAGAATTTACCAACATGCTGCAGTCAATGTGACATCCCCTGGCTTCTCTCAATTAAAGAAAAGTGAAATAGATGATTTGCACCAGTTATAGAGTGCAAGATGTAAACTGAAATAGTTGAGATAGGGTCTGAGATGAAATCGCAGGCCTTAAAAAATGTATAAAAGCAATATTGAGCAGGGGAATATGGTATGGATGTAGGGTAAATTATCTTTATGTGAAGGGGATTTTTAAATACATCTAGATCGTAGGTCTCTCCTGCAAAACTAAAGGAATTGGCACCTCCAACATCTGGAACAAATAATCACTCTAAAGAATTTATAGAATTTCATTAGCTTCAACTTTTTAAGTGATGAAGACTTGTATTTATATTTTCTAAGGGGAAAGGACTGGCATCTAGCCCTTGATCAAACTAAAGTATTCCAATTCAAATTCGAGCAGAATTAAAGAAAGACTTAATGTTGACTGGATTTTATTAATACCCTAAATTTACAACTTAGAAATTGCTATAAATTGTAATCTGGAAAATACTATATGCTAAATTCTGTTAATAACTCATGGAATTTTCCAACTCTTAATTAAACTCTATCAGAGATATTTAGGAACACTTATAGGAAACTCAAACTCCTGACTTAAGAAGGACCACTACTCATAATCAATCTAAAACAGGTACTAAAAATAATTGAGTCAACTGTACAAGAAGGAACCAAAAATAACTCTAAATAAAGTAGGAAATTAAAGTTACTCAAGATTACTGAAATGTCATTGGTTTGGGAGAGATTGAATTTCTCTCAAATGAAAGTTCATATATAAGGTGGTAACTCAACCACCTCCTATATATTGGGATTCCGTACCACATAGCTAGGGTGGTAAGATCTACTTGTGGTTGTGTGGGGCTACATCTTCAATCTTCTAGTTCTTTTGTGAGGGCTATACAGCTTAACTCTTCAATAATGGCATTTTAAATGATGTTCCTATTATGATCTGTCATTTCCTTGCCTATTCCTCCTAAGTGACCTTTACTGCACACATTGGGGCTCAGTTTGAACTTACTCTTTGGTGATATGTTATTGCTGTATTTGTCTTGAATATGGACTCATGATGATGAACCATTTTTAATAATGAAATAATCTTAAGTATTTATTACACATTATCCATATTGTCACCAATTCTTCATGTTCAATATTTTTTGGCATTCTCTCATTTGGAATCTTCTATCTGTGGACTTCATATGGGGGAATCATGTACCATTTGAAGTTTTCTGATGTGTTAAATATACAGTAGAGGCCATTGAAGGTATTAATGGTTGTCACTGTTTAGCTTCCAAGCTATGGATGATATGCTTCAATCATTTTGCATGGCCTTAAATTGGAGCCATATCCCCTGCACCAGGTGCATCACCACACACAGGTGGTGGGGCCCATGTATGTTTTTGTGTGGGCCCCACCACCTCTGTGTGGTGGTGTACCCTGCACCAGGTGCAGGGGACATGACATATGAGTCCCCTTAAATTTGCTGCCACTGGACATGCTTTATAGACTTGATGCTCTAATAAATACTGGTCCAAGTTTTGAATTCAGGTTCCCTATTGCAAACATGTTGCCTCTGAGCAAGCGTGCTCTTAGGTTACTGATAACCAACCTAACGATTTTGGATCGTATTAATGTTGGATTCATTTCTCTGTGGTCGCATGGAGTTAGATTATTTATCGTTATATACTTATAATATAAATACTGCATAGCAGCTCTTTCACGAGTATTTGGAGATTTTTAAGGTGTTTCCTCTCTAGTTCGCTTGATAGGATGAATTTGTTTGATGAACATATTTTTCTTTATTCTGAATCCTAGTTTCCGTACATAAAATACATATAAGACGTGTTATGTTGGCTTCTTACTGTAGAAATATTTATGAATGATAGGTAATGCTGGCTGTCTTCTGCCACTGGTACCTGCTCAAGTTCGCAAGCTAAAGCAACTTAGTGTGCTTACACTTGCTGAGACAAACAAGGTATTCTATTCATCGCTTGTTGCTAACTGTTCTCCAGGCTCTTGACTTGTTCTTAACGGCTGTATGGCTTTATCTGTCTCAGGCACGTTTCTTTACTAAATTGATGATGGTTTATATACAGTTAATACTCAGCAAGTACCCTGGAGCTGTCTGATTGGGCTATTGTTGTCTCTGGATGAGGGTTTTTATTTTTGGTTGAATTATGGCAAATGAAAATTGTTTTGACTGAAACAGTATCTTCGTGTTTATTATTATTGTTATTATTATTATTATTATTATTATTAGTTTAATAATTTCACGACTTAAAAAAAAAAAAAAAAACCTTGAGATACACTTTGGTGCGTTTCTAAACCATTGCTGCAGAATTTGGTTAGTCAAATTGTAACTTGGCATAGTGTCGCCAGTTTATAAGCATACCAAGTCAAAAGTCACCTGGCATGCCTGGGTTTGAAAATGTCCTGAACCAGGTGGGGTCTGAGAGCTTTTGCATGATCCATTGACTTGCTTGACTCATGACTGACAAATTTAGCCGTAGAAATCTTTAACTGAAGGCAATATGTAAGCAACAACTAATTTATTATGCATTCCAAACCACTTAGTATTTTTTTCTTAATATATTATTGACATTCTTGTTTACCCAGGAAAGTTGTTTTCAAGTCATGGTTCCCCAGATTTTTTCTTAAGTACATCATTCCTATATCCCCCATATTCACAACACTTTTTGGGAATTATTCAGGCGACCCATATGTAGTATGTGTTCCATTTTGGTTATGAAATTGCTCTTCATCTGGAATTTTGGTTATTCAGGCGACCCATATGTAGTATGGGTTAGGCTCTAATAATTTTGTACTTTTCCCAGGTACTCTCCTATGATCAACTAATGCAGGAACTAGATGTTTCAAATGTACGTGAGCTTGAAGATTTTCTTATCAATGAGTGTATGTATGCGGTATGTTCTCTTCTGGCTTGTCGTTTCTCCTCTTATCCTCTTGAGATTTACTTGTTCCAGCAGACAAGTCACCTTAACTGGACTAGGTAGTGATGGAATATTGGTGATTTTTATCCAGGAAACTTGATTGAATTGACTTAGGAATGTTTTTTGTGTGTGTGGATAAATAACAATTTTATTAGAGAAGGAATGAAAGAGAAATAAAATGCAACAAAATGGGAAACCCGCAAGGCACGGAGCCTCAAGACAACAGATCTGACATTACATCAGCAACAATAATATCATCAAGGTCCACCACCCACTTAGCCACTCTATCGGCAGTATCATTTTGGGCTCTAGGAATGAAGGAAACTGAAATCTTCATAGCAGAGACTAAGTCCTGGATCTCATGCATGATATTATCGAATCTTCAAGCCCCCTTGGATTGGGCCATAGCCCAACCCATCATCACTTTGGAATCCCCCTCCACCAAAGTATTCTCTTGCACTCCAAGCTTTTTTAGCTCATGAAGACCCGTCTCTTTTGCCTTAGTAGAGTCACCATGAAGGATTGGGCCAACCACAATTTGAGTGATTTTTCTATGTGATCCCTAATCACACCCCCAAAGCCACACGGACTCGGATTGTAGCCAGGTATCCTAGGGGGGATTGGGAATACGTTCTTTGAGGGTGATGAACATTGCTTTGCTTTCCAAGTGGTTGTGGAGATATGGTTCGGAACGATATGAGCCGTGGAGATAGTTGATATCGGGTAAATATGGGGAAGCCCAGATTGGTTTAGCCACTCACATGTCGGTGGGGCTGGGGTGTGTGCAGTGTGGCAAGGCATCATGTCATCTTATGTGGACTTCTTCAGGCAGGTGAAATTCAAGGTTAACAAAGGAAACAAGGTTCAATTTTGGCTTGATTCTTGGTGCACTAGGGAGCCTCGCCAAGTTCTCTTTCCTTCTTGCTTTAGCTTGGCCTCTTCTAAGTATGGTTCAGTACAAGATCATATGATCCAGTCGAGAGTCTTTTGCTCGTGGGATCTTAAACTGAGAAGGAACTTGAATGATTGAGAAATTGAGGAAATGAAGATCCTGATGGATATTTTTGAGAAGTACTCGGTGGGAGAGCAGGAGTGGGAGGATGTTATGATTTGGTCTAGGGATGAGAATGGAGTTTTTTCTGTTTCGTACATCTTTGATGTATTTATCCCCCAAAGGTCGGCAAACAATCCGGGGATGTGTGTTTTGAACCCTCAAATTCTCTTTAAAGTTTCCTTCTTCTTGTGGAAGCTGTGGTGGAATCGTGCCCCTTCAATTGACAACCTGATTCGTCGAGGAATGTGGTTAACGAATTGGTGTTGCCTGTGCATTTTAGTGGGTGAATCTTCCAGCCACCTATTCATTCATTACCCGTGGGTGATTCCTTTAGGCACTATTTCCTTATTCGCTTGGCAGTAGATTGGGTCCAACCGGAATTTGTTAAGTCGTTACTCGAAGCTTGGCCATTTCAATAGAACAGTGGCTGGAATTTGCTAGGTCGGCAAATGTGGAAACTCGTTCCGATGGCTATTTCATGGTTTGTTTGAGAGGAACGCAATAGGAGGATATTTGATGGGATTCAAAGACAACCTCGTAAGTTGTTGGATGATGCCCACTCAATGATTCATGCATGGCTCTCTGCTTTCTCTAGGAGGGATTGCCCCCCCTATAAGACTTGGGTGTTTGATTGGCACCGATTTGTGTTTTCTTCTTTTTAGTGTTGTATTGTGATCTTTAGCATGGCTTGTGCTATTGTTTGTTCCTTTTTCATGGCTGATTAATATATTCCTTACTTTTCTTAAAAAAAAAAATTCAGTTTTAACCTGCTCAACTCGGGGGGGGGGGCTGCCACTACGAGATCAAGGGCATCCTATTGAGGGAGAAAATGATATGAATGAAATCCAATCTTTGACAAAAGAAGACACCGACAAGCCTTAAAAAGCTTTTTCAACGAAAAGCCAACCACCCACCTTCCGAATGATGTTATCAATTACCTCATTTATGGAATTAAATTTTTCCTCAAATATCCTCCTGTTCATTTCCTTCTAGATACCCCAAATAATGACATGAATAATGCAACCCCAAAAGGTTTTTGCTTTCTCCCCAAATCCTGAGAATCTCCAACCGTGGAAGAAATTAACCAATTGCCTTGGCATAACCCAACAAATGTTAAGGTTAGACAGGAAATATTGCCAAATTCCGGAGGAGAAAGGTCAATGAATAAATAAATGGTTGACATTCTCATCCTTTTTGCATAATATGCACCAATTTGGGGAAATGAGCATAAACGGTCTTCTCCACTGAAGATTGTCCATTGTGTTGATACGGTTAAGTGCCACTGACTAAGAGAGGGTTTTTACCCTGGGAGGGATAGGAGCCCTCCAAACTCTGCCAAAAGGGAAGACATGATCGGAACGGATTGAGGGCAAGAGAGAGATGAACATGGATTTAGAAGAAAAAAATACCTGAAGAATACTGCACCCAAAATTTTCTATCTGGAAAGGAAGAGAAAATAAAAACATCCTTTAACAGTTGGGAAAGATTACCAAACATATCAACTTCCCACTCATATAGGTCTCAAGAAAATCAATATTCCAAGACAAACCAAAAGGAGAAGGGGAAAGCACTTCTGACACCATAGCCGCCTTTTTATTTTTAGCAAGGAAAAAAAGTCTCTGGAAAACTAAGGATAATGATTGATCCCCCCACCAAAGCTCTTTCTAAAATCTTATGGAAGCACCATTTCCCACAGAAAATCAGGTAAGAGGGATATAAGAAGGGAACACAGAGATAATATTCTTCCAAAGGAGTGAGGGAGACTGAGAAGGGTAAGGATTTCCATCCCACCCATTGGAGTGATGACCATATTTGCTCAAAATTGTGGACTGCCATAAACTGCCTTCATCATTTGAAAATCCCCACAGCCATTTCCCCAATAAAGCCAAGTTCCTCTCCTTCAAATGCCCAATACTTAGACCCCCAAATTGCTTGGGAGACAACAAGCATCCTCCCATTTCACCAAGTGATCCTTTTTTCCCATACCACCAACCCAAAGGAAATTTCTATGATATTTCTCTAATTCATTCACCACCTTAGCAGACATCTTAAAGAAAGACATATAGTAGACCAACATATTGGACAAAACCGCTTTAATAAGAGTAATTTTTCCTCCCAAAGAGATGTAAGACCTTTTCTTACACGCCAGCTTCTTCTAAATTCTTTCAACCACAGGATCCCATCAAGCAATAGATCTTTGCATTCCCCCTAAATGAAGACCCAGATGCTTCAAAGGGCACTCCATTTTGCAGCCCAACAAATTGGCATGATGAAACAATTGAGTCGAACTCACCTCAATCCTAGCCACACTGGTCTTAAAACATTTCATGCGAAGCCCCGTGATAATCTCCAAAATCTTAAGAATGTTTTTCAAATTTAATACGTTCTCCTTTGAATTTCCAATGAAGCACATGGTATCATCGGCATATTGCAAGTGAGAAATACATAACCCATCCCTTCCCACAAAAAACCCTTCAATCAAAGAAATAAAAATTGCTTTTGACATTAGAGCATTGAACGTGTCAACCACAATAGTAAAGAGAAGCAAGGATAATGGGTCTCCCTGTTTAATTCCATGGGAGGATTGGAAGAAGCCTTTCGAAACACCGTTCAAAAGAATAGAAAAGTGAGGATGATCTAAATAGCCCTTGATCCACCTAATCCATCTCGCACTAAAACCTTTCTTCTTCAACGCCCAAGTTAAGAAATCCCAATCAACTTTATCATAAGCTTTCTCAAGATCAATCTTGTAAACCAAACCTTCCTTCTTATCCTTCCTATACCAATCGACACATTCATTAGCAATAAGAACGCCATCCAAAATCTGTTTACCCTTCATAAAAACACTTTGGGTGGGAGAAATAATCTTTCCCATTACTTTCCTCAATCTCAACAACAAAACCTTAACAATAATTTTGTATAAGCTTGTGATCAAACTAATAGGTCTATAATCCGACAACTCAGAGGCTCCTTCCTTTTTAGGAATAAACATAAGAAAAGTGGCATTGACCTCCACATTAATGATGCCACTTTGAAAGAACTAATTGAAAACCTTTAACAAATCTTCTTTTATAAAGTCCCAACAAACTTGGTAAGACAACATAGAGAAGCCGTTTGGGCCCGGGGATTTATCTTTAGCCATATCAAAGACTGTCTCTTTAATCTCTTCCAATGACAAAGTAGATTCGAGGTCCTCCGCATCCATCATGTCTAAAGAGTGGTCAAATAAATTGTTAATTAATGTCCTATCCCCCCTTTCCTTGGTATACAATCTAGCATCAAAATGAATGGTCACCTCTTTAATCTTTTCAAAATCATCTACCATCTCCCCCTCAATATTGAGCTTAGAGATACTATTCTTCATTTTTTTTTTCTCCATTCGCTAATCGGTGAAAAAACTTTGTGTTTCCATCACCTTTCCATTTGCATTTTATCTTTTGACTCCAATGAAGATCTTTACAACGGAGGATAACTTCCATGTTAGCAAGGAGTTCCTTTCTCTTGTCTAAGCTGCCCGGGAAAGAGAGCCATCCTCTGCCATCTTGGAATCCAGCACTTGAACATCCTTTCAAATATCCGCCTTTTTTTCATTTAGATTCCCAAAATGGGCCTTGGTCCAATCAATAAATTTTTCTTTTTAACGAATTGCAACTTCTTTAGGAACCAAAACCCTTCCCATCCTCCAGCCTCATGGTTTACCCACCAACCCTTCACCAAATCCAGAAAAGAAGGATGAAGAGTCCACACATTCTCAAAGCAGAAAGGGCTAGGGCCGTAATTCTTACTGGAGGTGTTAATTATGATGGGCCAGTGGTCAGAAGTAAGCTTAGGCAAGCATTCTTGAATAAAGCTAGGATATAAGTCTTCCCAATCACTAGAGACCAAAAATCTATCTAAGCGGCACATAATAGGATGATGAGAATACGAGAAGCAAGGCCCGTAAACCCCCATAAACATGCAATCATACCTTGAACAAATCTCCACAAACCGAACTGAAATAGAGTATTCACCCTTGAACTCCTCCACTTTGCAGACCATTGCCGGATTCCAAATCATCACCATACCACCCGCCACACCTATCGACGGGATATCACTCCACTCGGATAATTTCCCTCCCACTAAGCTTCTTATAAGAAGAGGTACGATCTTAATTTTCTTCTTCTCTTGAAGGATCACCACATCAAGACTATATTTCTGGAGACACTCCTTCACATATCTTCTTTTTACAATACCCCCAACTCTCTGACATTCTAGGAGATAGTCTTCATAAGCCAACATTTTTTCCCCCTTCCTGCCCTTTCAAACCTCTCTAATCCCATAACATTAGTACCATCATTGAACTCCCATTCCAAGTTGCGGAGTTCTCTCTTCCCCCTTGTTTGTTTATTGGATTTTTGATTGTCGTTCTCGCCCTCGTCCATGTAATCTGAAATCATAACTTCATTCCCATCTCTATCATAAACCTTTAAGCCCATACTCTGAATAATTTTATCCACTCTTTTAACAGGTATGCCACCCTTTGTATGTGAAGATAACTTACCCCAACTCCCTGAATCTCATCACCCCTTTCTCGAGCCTCCCCATTCTCATTTTCATTTTCAGATGGCAAATTATGGCATTTCATAGTCTTGAGGCAGTACTGACTTGAAAGTTTAGTAGGAATTGTCCAGGAGAAGGACCAGACGATGGCATTTCATTGGGAGAATAGGAAATATTATCAGAAAGACCAAGATTTGAAATCGAAATTGTACCTTTATTATGCTGGGAAAGTGTTTGCGAAAGATTTTTAAGCCCCTATTTATCTCCTAGGGAATAAGCGTCCTCCAAAGCAGGAATTTCCTCCTTTGATCTACCCTTCACCAGAGCACAAAGCTGATTGCAAGATTCAGGGGTAGACCTAAACTCATCTCCATCTCTATCCTCCAGGGATATAGAATAATCGACCAGCCTTCCATCATGAGGGGGAGTGAAGAATTTAGGGCAAATTTTATCGTTAATGGTAATCTCCTCAACTTCCTCTTCTTTATCTGACGAGTAATCATCCCCTGAGGAAACCTCGTCGTCTTGCTTTGCTATAGGACCCCATCTTGAACTCATGATGACCACCAGTTGAGACGAGCTTTTTGACACCGTTCTGATGTTTGACGAGACTCTACTGTCCAAAAAAGGCCCCAAAATCAAATTAAATTTCTGAGAGGGGACTGGGGTTTCAAAACATCATTGGATCTAGTGGCAAAACAAGCAGATTGAATCGAAGAAGATGAAACCTTTTCATGCACAGATGCCATTTTGCAAGCTGATTTCTTCTCAGGCCAGGCATTCTCAAAGTCCTCGTCTATAATCTTCTTGTAGAATCTTAAGGGATCCTCCGTTGGACACCCAAAGACAGAAGGTAAGACGGGTCGAGAATTAATATGGGTCAAGGGTATCACAATCAGCTTATTTGGCTAAGCCCCATAAACTTTTTCCTTCCAAACCCGTTTATTTTTAGGCCCAGCAATATGAGGCCCAATACCGCCTTTTGTAGCTGGAATATTTTCAAATTGATTTAAATTTGAAACTTGAATCTGCATGTGCTCTTTTAGCACTTCAGGGTTTCTCAAATTTATATCAGCATCCAACCGTCTGTCATAATCGGATGGCTGAGACAGATTATCAATGACATGGTTTAGAGTTTTCCCCTTATCTGACATTAGGAATCCGAGACTCACTTTCAGGTCATCTTCTTCGCCTGAACATGGATTTGCCAGGATACTTCTATTAGAGTCTACAACCGAGAGCATAGTTGGCTCTACTTTGATAACCAGAGCAAAAATCTCCCCCTTATCATTTTTGGGATATTCAATAGAGATCGAGATCTCACCTTCATGCAAACCGCGGAGACGATCTCTTTGGTATTGCATCCGATATTTGCTTCCATTAATCCTCCGCACCTCCGATCAATCTCCACAAAGTTTGAATGGTTCCACTGCGAAATAGGGAGTCCCCATATTTTTACCCATCTAGGACCTTCCATACAGGTAGGTTCAATCCGATTGGCATCCACAGATCATTTAGAAATTGTGAATGCTCTGTTTCCCACATTAAAATGCCCTACCCCCAGAATTTTCTTCATCTCCACTGAGTTCCCCACCTTGAACAAGGTCCGATTAGCTAGTAAACCAGTTGGTCTCATAACAAATTCTTCCTTGCCATTTTTTCTGAATTTTCTGGATAAAATGGAACCAACATATTTGCAGGGCATTGAAACTCCTCGTACATCACAAATTAAAAGGTTGTTCAATGGAAGATCTCCTACAGAGTGATCCCATATCTGCCTCAACGTCTCACTTGTAACATCGTCATTCACAAGTATCTCCTCAGGAGAATTTGAAATCCCCATTTGGCGTATGATATCAATGAGCCCCCACCACCCATAACAGTTATCGCCTGCCGGGATGATAATGAACTTATTATTTTCATTTTATCTCCATTCATAGATCTTAATAGAACTCCTATAGTCGTTTAACCTATGTGCAAGGAAAATCAATCCGCCATGGAAAATGACATCTTCCTTGAGCTCCTGTGTGATGCCACCTTCGCACGCCTTTGCAATGAATGATGAAATCCTAGGGATAAAGAATGTAAAATTGTGTTCAAACATTCCTTGGTAATTTAGCCATCTACCTCCTCTTTGCTTTTATGTATTTTACTTCAGTGTCTAATGTCCAACTGCTAAAGATTACTTCCTTATCTCTTCCACATAATTTACATGAAAGTGCTCCTCCTCAACCATTTTGTTACCTTTCTCTTTCATTTAGACACATTTTTTTTTGTCCTTCAATTATGTAATTTTTCATTTTAAATATCTTTTGTTTATTTAAGATCCTCATTAGTTAAATGCATGTTTTCTTTTGTTTGTACTTCTGCTCACTAAAAATCGTTTTTCCTCATTGAATGGAGAGAGGAATATAACTATTTTTTTTTAACGTTTTTACATTGATATTTGTCAAATTGATCTATTTTTCTCTTTTTTTTATTTTTATTTTTCTTTTATTCTTGTAGTGCAGTGACATTCATTAGATTCTTTCATTCCTTCATTTATTAAGGGTTACACATGGGCCAGGCGTTGGCCCGATGAGCACAAATCCCAGCCAGCTTTGGGCTGCCCCTAGAAGGCCATGAGTCGGGCTTGGTCTTTAGGTTTCAATTATAATAAACTCAATCCCTGGCTTGGCCTAATTACTCACTCTTGGTCTGGGTTTGGGCTTTTCCCTTTTGGCCCGTGACTGGCTGGGCGGGGCTTGGGTTTAGCTTTTTGTGTCTTGGTCTGGGCTTGTGGTCAGGTTTTCTCGAACCTGCCCAAGCTGACCAATGTATGACCCTAGAGTATGCACTTGAGATTTAAGACATTCAAGATGGATGGCAAAAGAAAATAATATATGTTAAATTTCTTTTCATTGGGCTCTCTTGTAGGGCATAGTTAGAGGAAAGCTGGATCAGTTGCGAAGATGCTTTGAGGTTGGATCTCACTGCTTTGGCTATGCTTTAAACTGGATTATTTTTCTTTTAGTGAATGAAAAGAACCCCTCTATTCATTTCCTTTTGTGGGTTGCAGGTGCAATTTGCTGCAGGGAGGGATCTGAGACCTGGACAGCTTGGGAATATGATACAGACAATAACAGGCTGGTAATTTATTTATTTATTTGGTTCAAGTAATGTCCTAGTAAACATATATTAGAGATTTAGCTGTATATTAAATGGTTCAGATCATTCGATTAGTATCATTTCTGGAACATGTTTCAATCAGGTGGCCTTGACTCGGCCATGTGCACAGTAGGAATTGTCGCACCACATGGTGCCAGGTGCAATCGTATAATTCTTAGGTTATACAGGTTAATATTGTATTTTACTAATTTTTATAGATAAGGAGGAAATGTACAAATTGCTACGAGGCATAAGGGAAACTGACCCACGTACACAAAAATAAATAAATAAATAAATAAGAAATACAGGAATTGGTGTGGGGTCCAAACTTGAGTCAGTCTACAAATTGCTATGAGGCATAATGGAAACTGACCCAAAAAGAAAAATAATCTATAGGAATTGGATATAGTTTCCAAACTTGAGTCAATGTCCCCATGCCCCTCTTTAGCAAACCTATCTACTTGACTACGCTATTCGTAGCCTTCTGACAAACTTGGTCAAGATTTCGAAGCATCTTACAAGTCCAAAGATTCTTCGGATAAGAGAGCCACTTTCCCACTAAAATATTAGTGAATGTAGAAGAGTAGGTACTAAGTGCATCCAAAACCATTCAAATCTTAGTATGAGAAACCGGCTTGCCAGAGTAATTCTGCATTGGGATGGTCATTGGAAATTCTCTTTGTTGAGCGGACTGACAATGTTTTTTTGCATGTTCTGCTGTCACAAGTTACATGAACTTTGTTTTCCACTTCCTCCAAAAACCTGGATTATTTAGCCAATTCAGTCTGCTTATTTTTATTTTAACCTTGGTTTCTGATAGCATGGTCAATCATATGAACATTGTTACCAGCCTTGGACATCCCGGATAGCCCTAGTCTTGCAGGTGTTCAGGCAATTATTAGAATTCTTCTGCAAGATTTCTTTCTATTTTGTTACTTTCTGTCCCACTCTCTTTCTGATTCATTGGCTGCTCTGAAGTCTCTTTTGGTGATATTAAATGGGTTGGTGGCTGTTCAATTTTGATGGTTGAATTGTCTTTGCCACTTATGGATAAATATGTTGTAGGTTGGCCACTTCAGACAATCTGCTTCTCTCAATTCAAGAGAAGATAAAGTGGGCAGATATGATGAATGAGTTGGACAGGAAGCACCGAAAGGAAGTTGAAGATAGGGTGGAAGATGTGAAGAAGTCTCTCTCCCTCAAGGTCAGTTGAATTCATTTCTTTTCTTTTCTCATATTTTTATTTTTTCATAATTAATATTAGCTGGTATTGGTTTGTGAAAATGCACTCCTCAGTCCTCACTTTATAGATATCACTAGTGTATTTTTTTTTTGGATAAGGATAATATTCATTAATGAAGAAAAGATACAAATTCTATACAAGCTGTATAGCTACCACAAAAGAAAAGGCAAATCTTATCAGAAGATTTTACATTGGAATCCCAATAAAGAACAAAGTTCTGAAACTAGATTTCTTCAAAAATCTTCATAAAGATGCCCAAAAATACAATGAGGCTGGAATCCCATGTGCCACTTTGGAGGGGGTACTGCAGTCTCCTTTGAAGATTTTCGCATTGCGTTCAATCTAGAGGGCCCAATGAATGACAGAAGGCGATAATCTCCATAGTCTCTCCCTTCAACTGAAGACCATGACTTCTGAATTGATCAAGACAGAATTAGCTCTGACAATCTTTTAGGCATCACTCAAGCTGTTGCTAAACAAATAAGACTGAAGGACCAAATTCTGCTTGTGGGCCTTTATGGGTTTGCAATGCTATCAAAGCGGAAGCTATGAGCCTTTTTGATGGGCTTAAGGGAGGTTAGCTGCCTACATTTGATTTGTTGTGAGGTGGAAGGGGACTCGGCTGTGGTAATTAGCTGGGGCAAGGTTGTTAGTGTGGGGCCTTGGGATCTGATTCCTATCATATATGAGATTAGAGACCTGGTTTCATCTTTATCCATCTCCCTATCTCATATTGAGAGAAGTCAGAATGAGTTGGCAGATAAGCTGGTTAATTGGAGGGTTGATTCCCTAGAGGCCTTTGTAGGAAATTATCTTCCTGAAGGCTGTTTGTAGGGTGCTTCTCCCCCTGTTGTTGTATTTTAGTTTTTTTCCTCTTTTCAATAAAATTTGTCATTTATCCAAAAAAAAAAAAAAATTCTGCTTACGATGCTGCAATGAGTAAGAAAATGATTGATAGTTTCTTCCTCTTGACAGCACATGCAACTCCTATTTGGGAATGATAATCCATTTTTGATAAGGTGATGGATGTACTGTTAAAATTTTTTCAAGATACGCCAACCAAAGGTAGGTCACTTTGGGAGACATTGAAATCTCAAATAAACTATTACAGTGTAGAGTCTTCATTGCTGTGAGAAAGAGAAAGAAGAATTTTAATGAGAACCTGCCCTTTGGCCTGACAGAGAAGTTACCACATGTTCTACAGAAGTAACTTTGTGACTGAGTTGATCTCTCAATCATACCGACTCCTAAAATGAGGGCTCCAACTACACTTCCCTTTAGTGAGTAGTGACTTCCAAATAAATTTTTTATTTTCGAAGGTGGCTTTTTTTGTAGAACCGAGAGAAAGTGAACAAGAAAATACAAACGATACCTAAGAATTAGGCTTCTACAAGGAAAGTATGATGGGAGAAGGCAAGAAACAAGTTAAAGAAAAGCAATAACTCAAATCTTGAATTCTAGAAGGGAAGAAAATTGAATGTAAGCCATTAAATAATTCAAGAATATAATTAATTATAAAAGAAAGCAATTCTTGAATTAAAAAAAAGAGAGGAAAAGATTAAATCAAGAAAATAGGAAAAATATAGTAAAAATAGAAGTAATTTAAAAGAAATCAAGAATATTGAAATCAAGAAACTAAGAAGATTCAAGAAGACCGAAAAAAGAATTCAAGAGTGCAATTCTTGATTAAAGAAAGGACTAGAAGAGAATAAATCCAAGAAAACAATGAAGGAATCAGGAAATTAAAGAAAGAAAGAAGACGAAGAATATGGGAACAAAATTAGAGAAGAAGAGAGAAGAAAAGAGAGGGATATAGAGCTCACCTCATGTGAGGGGTTTTGGAGAAGATACCGGCCCAAATCGTGGATTCCATAACTCATCTTTATTCTATTCTCAAAAAATGAATTATAACTTAAAGATCTATCTATTTATAAACTTAAATTACTTAGACTCTTAATCTAACTAGGACTCCTAATTAAAATTCCTTATTTGCAATTAGACTCTTGGCTATTAAAGCCTTATTATATAAAAACCCTAAAACATTAAATTCACTAAATATTGTCCATAAACTTATTCCTAAAACCCTAAAATTAAATGGACTAAAATAAAATGGCCCTAAAATAGACTACAAAACATCTCTGATATCCTTAAACTCTTTAAATTGAAGGAATCTTCACAAATCTTGAATTAGGCTCTCTTGTGGGGCCACACATACAATAACCTCTTCTCATTGGTTGCATCAGATGGTGAATACAAGACAACCAAAGAACAAAACAAACAAGAATTACACCCTTTCTCCAAATGGAATATCAAATTGTCTCATCTAAATCAAAATAAATAGAAGCCAATAAAAAAACCTATACACCAAGACATAAAGACCATCCTGCAACGAGAACTTATCTTAAAAAATTCTTTTGTTTCTCTCCTTCCATGTGCCCCACCAAATAGCCCCAGACAGAATCCACTAAATGATTTTAAGAAGCCTTCTAAGTCTCTTATCATCGGTTAGAGATAAGATCACTGACTTTGTTTAGGAAGGACCAAGATATTTTGAGATGAAAATCCCACACCTTGCGTACCATCGGACAATGACTAAAGAGGTGATCCATCAATGCCTCCTCATTCATACACATCACACACCTATTAGCAAAATTTCATTTTTTATTCTTTAAATAATTAAGGGTAAGGAGTTTATTCAGATAAGCATTCCAAATGAAAAAATAAATAAATTTAGAGGACCAGATCTCCAAATGCCCTTGTAAGGAAATGGATAAGAATTGGAATTTACCAAACCAATGAAGAATGATTTAGAGGTAAATCTTTCTTTTCTATTCAAACCCCATAGCTAGCTGTCTACGCTCCTCCTACAAGAGCATCATAATTTTCCGCAACAGTCATTTTCTTATTTATAGCAAGATTATAAATGTTTTCGAAATTCTCTTTAAGAGGATTATCTTCGCACCAAGGATCTTCCCAAAATCTTATCTCCTCACCCAAACCTATTTTGAACTTGATAAACCTCCAAAAATCCTCTTTGACTTTAAGAATAAATTTCTAGATCCTCGTACTATGACCCTCACCCCTCTTTGGGATCCCATTTAAAATTTAAACCATACTTTACTGCTACCACTTTCCTTTGCAAAGTGTTCCTCTCTTTCCCAAACCATCATAATCATTTTCCTCGATAGACCCGATTATGAATTATTATTCTTCTAATCCTAAGATACCCTTCACTTATTGGCTGGCACACTGATTTCTCATCTACAAGGTGAAACCTTTTTGAATCCCATGAATCATTTCAAAGGAAATTCTAAAAAAGCCTCCCGATTTTTTTTTGCAACCGGAACATGAATTTTGAAGAGTGAAAGGAAATAATTGGGGATGCTAGCCATAGAACTTTTTATAACCTACCAACTTTCAATAGGATAGGAGCTTTCCGAGAATCAAACCTCTTAGGATCCTCTGTACCCCTGGCTCCCAAATTACTTTGGATTTGAATTTTTTGCCTAAGGGGAGACCTACATAAGAGGAGGGAAAGAAGCGTATTTACAACCCAAGATTGTGAATAAAGCATGAAACTCCCTCACCTCACACACTTTGAAAATCTCACCTTTGACAAACTTATTTTAAGCTACAACACCACTTTGAAACATTGCAGAAAGAATCTCAAGTACCCCACCTATCTTAAGTCTGGTTCACCAAAGATCATCATATTATTTGCAAACTACAAGTGACATGTGGACAAAAACTTCCACGTCCCACCTCAAAACCCAAAATGAAACCATTCTCCGCTTTATGAATCATGATACTTAAAGCCGTAGAGGCCATGATGAACAAAGAAGGAGACTACGAGTTTCCTTGCCTTATCCCTCGATAACTTCTAAAGAAACTTGCCAAAGATCCGTTCACTAACACTAAGAAAGAAACTGTTCTAACATAAGATCTCATCCAATTTCTCTATTTCTCACCAATTCCCATTCTTCTCAACATAATCTAGAAAACCCTAATTGACATGAGCATAGGCTTTCTCGAAGTCCAACTCACACGAATTCCATTCCTCTCTGACTTTTACATTCACACAATCATTCATAATAAGAACTCCATCCAAAACCCTGGGGAAGAGATAATTCTTTGCAGTACCATTTTTTAGCCTCAGGGTCAGTGCTTTAGAAATGATCTTGTACACTGCATAAGAGACTGAACGGTAATCCTTCAATTCCTTTACGGCTTTCTTCTTAAGGATCAATGCAATGAAAGTATTGTTTTAGCGGCTATGGAAAATTTTAGAGTTATGGAATTCCTCGTAAAACTTTCATAGGGTCCCGCCTTGATTAATTCCCAACATTAAAAAAATGACATTTAAATACCATTAGGATTTGGCACTTTGTCTCCTTTCATCCTTTCAATAGCATCCAAAATTTTCTCTTCTTGAAAAGGCCTCTTTAAAATTTGTCTCTCCTCCCTAGAGATGCTATCGAACTCTAAACCATCAAAGATAGGCCTATATGATTGATCTTCCTTGTAAAGCTACTAAAAAATTAGCAATTTCAAATCTAACTTCAACTTAGCATTTGAATCCAATTCTTATTTATTTGCACCATAAATGGAATTGATGATCCTTCTCATAGAAGCCACTTTGTGAAAGAAGTTGGTATTTTTATTCCCTTTGATGGGGACATCACCCCACGTGGTAGCATTAGAGCATACCAGCATAGGAGGGGTCCCCTCACCATTTGGTTTGAGTAGGCCTTGGAGGAGATGCCTAGGCGACAACTGGGGCTTATTTGGAGGTTTCCTAATGCTATTTTATGTGTGTTTATGTGATGCAGCACACAACTCTTGATCTTAGAAAACTGAATATAGCTAGTATCAAGAAAGAAGAGAAGGAACGAAGAAGAAGAAAAAAGAAGGAAGAAAGAAGAATGTACCTGGTGTGAGCACCTACCTCACAATCCCTTGGACATCACCATCATTGGTTTTCAAGCTAAGCACAAGAACTTGAAATAGAGAAGTTTCACTTGTTCAGAGAAAACCCTAACTTTTTTATTTATCACAGCGTGATCAAAACAATAGGGGGTCCTCCTTTTATAGCCAAAGAGCAGCCCTTCATTTCTTTACAATTCACCTTCTAAAAACATAAAAAAGAAATTTTCTAAAACATAAGAAATAAACTTGTTAAATCATAAAAAGAAACACTTCTAAATTTTTTTTCTTATTTTAGAAACTAAGACTTCTAAGACTTCTAAGACTCATTTTCATTACTTGCTGATATCCCCTTAGTATTTTGGCCGTAACTTCTCCAAATCACATCTGATTCTCAAAGTCTTGATCTCATTTGGAAAGGTAATTGAATAACTTTTCAAATGACACCAAAATCAAGCCAAAAAGACTAGTTTTGACCTTAGAAAACTTAGGCTAAAAGTAAGTGACGGGATTTCAACTTAAAACTCTTAATGACAATAAGACTACTAACATAATCCAACTCAAATAAAGACTCTAGTCAATAGCTTTGACTTCAAATAATGTGCCAATGATGTGTCTTCTCGTGTGGACCCCACCAAGAGGCATGTGTGGGCCCCGCCTGGCTCTAATGTCCGGATCTTCATGTGGACCCATTTTTGGCAGCTTGTGCCTTTTATTTTTTTCTTTATTTGGTATCTTTAGTTAGTTTGAGGGGTGCTGCATTATTATTTTATGTTTGAGTTCCTTAGTTGCAATTAGTTTTTGTTTAAAGGTTAGTTGTAATAGGGAGTTTTGTTAGAGTTTTAAAGTTTCCAAATTGAGCAAGCTTCTTCATTTTAAATTTGATTTTGAATTGTAAGGAGGGATTTCTAGCCAAATCATGGGCTATAAGAAAGGACCTCCCCTTCTTTGTTTTGGCATGCTAGAATCAATAAAATTATGAGTTTTTTCAGCTCCCACATTTTGGAGGTCTTCTCATTCAAGTTTGTGCCAAACTTGAAACTCTAGGTAGGGATTTCCTAGGGCTTGTGGAGTAGGTTTTTCTTCACACAGGTACACATCATGTTCTTCTTCTTCCTTAGTCTTTCTCCTTATTACTTGTTGCCCACCCTGTAACACCTTCTTCTTAGTTTTCCCATCACAAACCCTAATTCCACCTTGTCTAACCCAATCGGCCAGGCCATAAACCCCTTTTCCTTTGATTTCCTCCATCAAAACCCACCTCCATCACATTCCATACGTGCAGCCTTTCATAAAAAGGTTTTCCCTAATTGTTTTCTCCCAGGAAATCTTAAAGACAGCAAACCCTAACCCTGCAGCACCTTCACCTTGAATTTCATCAAGAAAGCATCCCACCTGCAAGAACTAACCCTACGGCTTACAGAGAATGATGAATCTATGAGTTTATATATATATATATATATATATATATATATATATATATATATATATGCATATTGATTTTGTGCCGATTCTAGACCCCTTTCTTCTTGAAGGTGTTGATGCTTTCGAGAGCTCCTAAGCGTTGATTCTGAGACTCTAGTAGTGCTGTTTTTATTGGGTTGACCCATTCTCTTTTCTTCTCTTCTATTTTTAGTTTGTTACTTACTGATATTTTTATTCATTCATCTCTACTCATCTTTTACCATCTGACTTTATAAATTCTGCATACAACTTTATCCACCCACTTTTTTTTTGTAAGGGAAAAAATTTTATTTAAAAAGAGAAAGAGACAAGGGGATGAAGCATCTCCTGAAAAGAGAAACAACAAAAGAAGAAGCCAACTCAGACCTACAACAGCATAAGAAGGCTATAGCAAACCTATTACACCAGCCCAATCCCGGGATAAGATCCTCCACTCTACAGTGTCAGATTCCATAGAATGAGAAGCCCATGAGACCATCTTTTCCTTAGCTTTCCTAAAAATTTGGAAAGCTGGTTCAGAAGCATCGTTGAAGACTCTATTGTTCTGCTTCTTCCAAGCCGACCAGCACACCACAGCAGGCACCAAGCATGATATTATCCTTGCTCTAGCACTGAAAGCCAAAGATCTCCACCCTGAGAGAAACTACATATGTCAGGAGGGACCACCCAACACATCCTGAACTCACACAACATCCTTGCCCATACTTCCAGGGAAAAAGGGTAGTGAACCTTCAAGTGAGGAATGATTTTTTTAATAAAAAAACCGATGCGAAGAAGATATCATTAACAAGGGGAAAAAAAAAGAAACCAAAGGAGAGTTTACTGGGTGGGTGTTCAGTATTGATTTTGTAGTAAAAAATATTAATTATTGATATCGTTGTTTTCATTATTTTATTTCAGTTTAATAATAAAGATTCGAATTCGATAGTTTTCATACAGGGTCTTTTATAGTCTGTCTTTGACTCAAAATGCTTCGTTATCTAAGGTATTGTTCTTTATAATTATGTAAACTTGAGCTCATGATAAGATAACAATATTTTTTTTTCTGTGATTAATTACTACCTTCACATGATGACATCAT
The DNA here is from genome assembly GCA_025762735.1 of Platanus orientalis. NCBI lineage: Eukaryota > Viridiplantae > Streptophyta > Magnoliopsida > Proteales > Platanaceae > Platanus > Platanus orientalis. Next base: position 14,537,352 of record JAOXJP010000003.1, on the reverse strand, counting down.
TCATAAGGTTTCTTTTCTTTTCTTTTCTTTTTTTGATTACTTACATGCATATTGATTTATATGTCAGGATTTTTATTATTTGCATAGTTTTTAGATTTTTTATTACTTTATTGTAATACTTATTGTTATTTACTTCCTATTAGTAATCACTTATTGTCGTTGTACGTATTGGTTATACATATTATATTCCTATTTTTACTACCTGTTAACTTATTATTTTTATTTCATTTCCTACTCATTTGTTTAATGGCTATGAAATTCCTTTTAAATTGCACTTTACTTACTTTCCGATTACTTCTTACTTGCTGTCTAGTTACTTCTTAATCGTTTCGCATTTCTTGTTTCCAAGGATTTGTTGAGCCTCGCTTCCTGTTCCTCGCTTTGTTAGCTATGGGTGAACCCTAGGGAAAGCTATTTTTAGTGTTACATTACTTTCGTAAATCTACTATTACTTGCAGAAGTTTTCACATATTTCATATGTGAGGACAAGGATATATGTGACCAAGGAGTAACTAGCCTTCAATCCATAAATTTCTCAGCTTCATCTTTGATCTCAAACTGTAGTTTTAAGAACGCTTGTCTGTTGTAGCACTAGTTTCTCCCCCAAGCACATCTTAGTAAATCTCACGTATGTGGGAGGGAAAATTTTCTTGCATGCCCTTCTTTTTTTCAGATGGCAGCATCTATGTGAAGTACCAACCAAGGATGATTCTTATAGGATACACGAGTCTTGTAAATATGCTCCACAGTCTCTTAGAGGACAATCCTAGAAGTGTTACAATGTTTGAGATGGGTTTAAATACATCCAGGTGTAAGTTCTTCTTAAGACCATCATTGCTTGATTTGGCTATTTTAAAATTCTCCAGACAAGGCTAATCGCTGGTAAGCTGTCAACACCAGAAAGCATTAACCTCAAACTTGAAAATGGACATATTTAACAGAAACGAACTGGAAACCTTCTGTTGTTGATTTACTCATCATTTCTTATGATCCTGCTGTATATATCTTCCATTTCACATATTAGTTTACTTAATTGTATTTTTTTTACATATTTAAAGTTCTATACTTATTGTCCTTTTAATTTAGTAATATTCATTATAGGTTTGTCGTGATGTTTGCTATTATTTACTTTTATCTATTTTTTTCTTTTTTCTTTCTACATACATTCTATTAATTGTCCGTGTTTTTGTTTTCTTTCTGGTATTCTGGTTATGATCTCTTGAAACGCCTTAGATGGGTTCTGTGAGAGATATTTGGTCAGTTGGATTACATCGAGTTGAGAAGCTTGATGTCATTTGTATGAGACATTTATTCAGATGTTTGTTTTTTTTTTTTTGAGATTCTCAAGCTGGAAAACATGTGCAGCAGGAGATGCTATCTAGATACGTTTAGCTTTGAGTTCACTGGATACCGCAATGGTTAGATGCTTGTTTGTCTGACTCAATTTGTGGAAGAGTTCTGATTTATGAAAGGAGCTATGGTTCACGATGCATAAAGGAATTCGGTAATATGACTTTGAAATGTGATTCAATGCTAGAGGACAATATTTGACTGATCACCTAGCCATAATGATGTAACAAAATTGAGAAGATTCAATCTATTGTGAAAATCATTTTCGTGTCACACGGTTGGACTGTATGGACTCTACCATGAAGCAAATGAAGAGTATAAATTGTGGGCTCTATTTGATCTCTGTCATTTACTTGAATTTTGTTCATTTTAGCTTGTTAGAAAATAGTTCCCATTTCATGTTTCAAGTTGAATGCCCATCTATTATAGGATTGTTCTAGGTTCTAATGCAACACAACAGCAAGATGTTTGCTCAAGTTGAGATGAACAGACTTTTCAACTGGATTATTTTCCATTTTTGGTGATTCTTTTTATGCCAAGTAAAAATGACCAGTTTTCAGATGGTTGGAGGTCCGTCTTTAGTGCTTCAATATTGCATGTGATGTCCCATGGTCTATGGCGTCTTCTCTAAGAAAGCTACTTTATTATGACATGTTGATTTCAACCAGTATCCCAATAAAATGCTGTGTGGCAAATTTTATGCTTGATGCCTGATAATCCTGTAAAGAGCATGCATGGACAGCTCCCTGTTTATTGTTTAGTTTTGCATGAGAGATGTCATTTGTGTTGACCGACCTCCCAAAGATCTAGGAAGTTCTGATACATACACAAGGATGCAAGTGCTTGTGAGGCAGTGGCTGGGTTTTCTACTTGTTGATGAGAACAAAATTGACAGTAATACTTTTCTGTGATTAGTGGCTTGTTCGTGATTGTGGCTACTGTTTCTGTCTTTCTGTACCTATGGAAGTCAAACTTCTCTAGGGAGTCGCTGCACTGTTGAGCTAATTTTGCTGAATGTTTTCTGTGAACTTGGTTGGGAATGATTTGTTGTTGCTGCCAGAAATATCATGTGGTTACAATATGTTGATTCTGCGTTTTTTTTACTTAGCATTATCTGTTACAGTGGTTCCAGATTACTTTCACAAGCCTCCATTTTGATTTGCTGGTGGGGTTTATCTCTTTTCGTATCATGATATTTGGGAAAATGCACATTCAACAGTTTCAGTTCTGAACCTGAGTTTTATTCTTAGATTTTGTTTGATTCTTGCATCTGATGGAAGATTTGGTTTGTGAATAACCATTTAACAATTTAATTTGAGAATAAAGTAAAGTGTTCGGGATGATATGATTTGGTAGGGTTGTGCTTTTAAGAGGCAGAGAAAAGATTTACCACATTCTTGGTTCCAATATGTTTTGTTGCTTCTGTGTTGTTTTGAAAGGTATAGCAGATGTTGGAGTTGTGACTTTGAAATTATTGAAACAAAGTAGTGGAACTGCCTTGTCTCATGCCTACCCCAGATTCTGTGTTTGTTTATTTGTGGTCCTGTGTGAATGTCTGTGATAAGTTCTTTCGTCATCCTCCTTGATAGAAGAATTCTGCACAGTATCTCAGTCGTCAGATTTGGATGATCTGCTTAACATTTGCTGTAAGTTTGTATTGAAGCTTAGTGGTGGTTTTTATGGCATATGATGCCATGGATTTAGTTATGAATCTTCTCTGAAAAGTGCTTTGATTTTATTAGTTGGAGGAAAGAAATTTGATTATCTGGCAGTCACCGGCTATGAGCATAGACATTTCAATCGTTGTCCTCATTTCTGGCTGATTCTTGTGGCCATTGTATAGACTGGAATGATGGAACTTTGAAGAAGTCAGCTGTAATTTGTGGACTTGCTAGTTTAGCTAATAATATCCAAATGAAGAAGCTTGTTGGTGCAAATTGTTGTTCATGCAGAATCTTATATTTTTGATAGTGGAACATGGAACAATTGGATCTCCTAGAAACAGCTGTCCATGTCTTCATTGCTTCTCTGCTGTAAGACAAAAAGGTGGAAACATAACCAGATTGATGAAAATGCTACTAGTCTTCTGTTTGGAGATCAGATCGTGAAATTATATTAAGGGATGGGACATGTTTGAGTGTTTTGTTCTATCTCTCCATATGTCTGGGCACATTGGAATTTGTAGCCTTGAATTATTGGAGAATTGAGGTGAGGTTATGAATTAAATCTGATAATCAACACATTCAACTGTGCAGATTCTGCTGTTTTGAGTAAGAACTCTTGCCAAATATTGAACTAGCTGTCATGTATTTCGTTGTTTTATCGTCATCTGTGTTATGCTGCTAAATATTGAACTAGCTGTCATGTATTTAGTTGTTTTATCCGTCATCCTTGTTATGCTTTCCCTGTTCAGTTATATTGCATGATTTTATCCTTGGTTGGTGAGTCTTTATATTTTACTGGAAATGGTCATGAACAGATTGTGAAGTGACATTATTATATGGGCTCCCTACTTTCTTTATTCAATGCTTATCCTTTTGTTTAACTTATTTTAATCATACCATGTTTGTCATCTTCCAGTTTGAACTGCTGTCTGTAGATCCAATTTGTAGAGTGGGGACTTCTGTACCTTTCACTATCTTAGATTGGGGCATTCTCTTGAAAACCAGATCTTCATTTTTCTTCAAGACAAATAACTAATTAGATTGGAAAGGTTCATTTGCTTTGAGTAAGGGAGCTTTCTTTGGTTTCAAAGGCTCTCTGCACCATGTCATTCTATTTGTATTCTTGATGTTTAATGTTACCTTCCTAGTGTTGTGGCGGTTGATGTTATTTGATATACTTCTACCATTGTGGTAGTCTTTTGACAGATGCTATGGTTCTCTTAGTGTGAAGTGTAGACATGGATAAACTAGTTTGGAGAGCCATTTTACTTGGTTTCTCTACTTACTAAGGTTCTTGTACTCTTGTACAGATTGTTTCCAACTCATGTCAGGAAATAGGTGGGGAGCATGTTTTCACATTGTGATTATTCTCCTGGGAGTTTTCTGACTCCTATTAGTCCTGGTTGGAAGTTAATATGTGGGCCACTCTAATGCGTCTTGGTAATCTCATTGGTAGCCGGAGTTTTTAATTTTTTAATGTTTTGGGGGTGAGGGTTTGGGGTGGGACTGACACTCAACTGAGACACAGCTGACTTGGCCAAGTCTTAAATATGTTAGCTTGGCTGATTATTTTGATTAGTTTATTGATTTCTCAACAGGGACTCCTAGATTTTACAATTGTGTGGGGACACCTTTAATGATTATCTTCTTGTGCCAAGTTTCATCTCATATCAGAGTTTCTCAGCCTGAGAAGGGGAGATGCCAGGATTTAGATCTTATACAAACAGAATCCATTTGATCTGAAAAAAGTCAGTTTTCTTCTGTGGTTTATAGGAGTATCTACAACTTTTTTTTATCCTCATTTACTTAAGAAAATGCTGATGAAATGTCCCTTCTGCTTGTTAAAGGCAGTATTACCCTTTCTGCTTCTAGTTGTGTTTGTAACCTCCTGGGCAATGTAGCCTATACTGTCAATGCTTACGTGGCTAACTTAATCTGGCCCTGCTGAGGTAGCCACTCAGCTATAGGTGCCTCAGTCGATGTCACGGTGCACTAGCAGGCAGACAACAATTCACTCTTTACTTGTTGACTATGTTTGCAGAATTACAGTACTGTTTGTACAATCCTTGGAATTTGGGAAAGACATTTTTTGTTCTATTTATTTGGTAAATTTCTTTGACACTATTTTGATGTACCAAATCATGTTCAGAACTTAATGCATGGGTTGGATATGTGTAATTGGGAAAATGCATATAGATAAGGATTTGTAGTTATTTGACTGGGCATTATGGCTTATTGGCGGATGGCTTTACATGTAGCTGATCCAGGTTGATGACCTTGTCTGCCACAGAAAGATGCTATATGACCTCGTCATAAAGAGTGCTTGTTCTCTGTAAATAGTGCCTTTGTGTATCTCTGTGTTTTCGTATGTAACATTGTAAGTGGGTGCTTCTGATGACTCTGCTTGGCATGCTGATGTTAAATGGTACAATTCAGAACTGTTGTTGAGATATGTTCTCCTTGGAGATGCTAATCCATTGATCTTCTCTATCCTTGCTGGATTCTTGTTCTGAGTGCCAGATATGCTCATGATTGTGATTTTGAAAATGGCATCTACTTGAGTAATGATTTGTGCATTGTCATCATATTTTTGGTCTCATTTTATAGAAAAATGATATGGAGACCACCCCTACCTATGGTCTGTACTGGCCTGCCCTTACATTTGGAATCAGGGCAGCTTGAGGGCAATCTTAAAATTGTTTTGGGTTGCATTGATTCCAAATAGAGGGACCGGGCAATCACTGACCACTGGGAGGAGCCATCTCCTTAGCATTGCTCTATGTTGTACCGTTCTTTTGTGTGTATTTATGCTGATGTTAGCATCATTGTTCAGTTTTTTTCTATTGTTCGGTAATTTTAAAATTACACTATTATACTGAATTAAGTAAGGGTTTCAGTTGGTTGGTATGGTACCACAAGGATCCATTGCTAGTAGTCAAGAATCCAGGATATTTTTTTACATCAATAAGCTTTTATCACCTAAAGTGGATGGTAGTGCAGCATGTGTCATACATGTTAACTATCATCTGTTATTGCTTTCAGAACTGGTTTGAATGGTACCATATATGTCATATGTAAAGTCTGGTGTTTCAATAGAACAAACGCATTGCACCTACATTAAGCCCATCAATGTAAAATTTAATTTGGGAATCTTTTGAACAGAATGATTTGCTCTTACCTTTTGTGTAGTACTTTTTTTGGTAAATACTTATGGCATATTACTGAATATTGAGCATATTTTTCATTTGTTGTTTCCTTTATACTATTGCTTTGTATCACTTTCTTAGTTTGTGGTGTTTGTGTAGATCATGTTGGAAAGAGATACAGGCCGCCCTCGTGGATTTGGGTTTGTGACCTTTACAGAGCACCGGGCAATGGAAAATGCAATCAGAGACATGCATGGAAGGGAGCTTGATGGTCGGGTCATTTCAGTGAACAAGGCTCAGCCCAGGATGGGAGGTGAGGATCCAGGGTATGGCTACAGTGGAGGCTACTCATCAGGTGGCAGGGGCAGCTATGGGGGAGGAGATAGACCTGGAGGAAGTTCTGACTGCTTCAAGTGTGGGCACCCAGGGCATTGGGCTCGAGATTGTCCTTCAGCTGGCGGTGGTGGTGGCCGATTCTCTTCACGCTCTAGATTTAGTGGAGGTGGTGGCCGTGGAGATCGCTTTAGAGGAGACCGTTACGGTGATCGTGACATAGATGATCGTTATGATGGTGGGCGCCACGGAGACAGGGACCGTGCAGACAACAAGGACAGCAGATATGGGGGTCGCGATCGCTATGCCAATGACAGGTATCCCCCTGGTGGGGATCGCCTTGGAGGTGATCGGTATGGGGGTTCAGACCGGTATCCTCAAAATGGATATGGGAAGGACAGGGGTTATGATAGGGATGGTGGACCTAGAGGTGGCAATGATAGGTATGGAAGTGGAGGCCCAACACGTTATGAAGGAGGAGGCTACAGGGAGAGGCCTGGTCCCTATGATCGCCCCAGCAGAGGAGGACGTCCATCTTCTTATGACCGCTACTAAGTGGCTATTGCCTTTGTTTCTTGATACAGTTTTAGATGCTTGTATTTACCTGGGCTACTTAGTTCTCACCTTTTTCAGATGACAAGGCAGTTACTTGAACTGGATTTATCGATGGAATTTATTATATTTCTCAAGCATGTGTTTGTTCACATGTTGGCGCACTGCATGAATATTGTGGAATTGATCTCTACAGTATTTTGTGACCTCTTTTCTCGATGACAGCGATCAAGCACTTGGTATGGAAAAGATGGAAGGCATGGGCGCTGCAAACTAGTAACTGAAGTTGTGAGATAATGGTGGGTGAGGATTGCTCACAGTTCTCTGCATGCGTATCGACTCATTGCTCTCTATTCATCAGTGGAAGAAAGGTTCTTCTCTCTCTCAAGAAAAAGAAATGGTTCTTCCGATTTGTAAATAGTCTTTATTTTCAATACTGCCATGCCTTTCGAAACTTGTTCACAATATCCCAGTATTAGACTTACGATTGATGCATTGCCAAAAAAAAAAAAGAATAGAACGGACTTATAGACTGATGAATCCTCTACAACCACCAGCATTGAGACCCATCCACAGTTGCCAGATTTTGCAGCCACATGTTTCAAAAGATCAAGAAGATTTTTGGGAAGTTTGGGGAAACTTGAATTTCAATCAGGGGTTCTGAAACGTATATTCAATTAATTATGCTTAGATTCATTCTGGCCTGTATTATGCCTTATCGGCTGAAATCTCAGTGGTTTTATTTAGAATGTTTCATTTGAAATAAATTTATATTTTTCTTATAGTTTAAGTTTTAATGTTCTATTAGAACCTATAATTAATTAAACATAATTCTTTTCTTAGTCTCTAAGACCTCTTAATTTGAACATATTAATTATTTGAAGATCTCAAATCCTACTAGATATGGTTAAATCTAATTAGACTATCTTCAGTATTAGAAATTCAAATACTGTGTTTTGTAGAAATTAAAATATTATTTGATTTGGTTCATCAATAAGATCAAATTAAATATTAATTTTATATACTTCAATAAAGTTTTTATTTTATTTTAATAGGAAATAATTAGAAATATTTGTTATTAGAAGATTTTTTTTTTTTAATAAAAGATACTTTTAAAATATCCAAATGATATTCAGTAATTTTCTGAAATCTTGGTTCCATGTGGTTTGCCCCCTCAAGTAATTTTTTAGGAAGAAAATGTTCTGTGATTACAAAGTGCCTGTAAAGTATATGGTGAATTATAAGCCGACGCATACAACAACAACAACTATAACAACAAACTGCCTTATCCCAATTATTTGGGGTCAGCTAAACGAATCTTGATCTGCTATACTGCTCTGTTT
>JAOXJP010000003.1:14513483-14528864 GCA_025762735.1 Platanus orientalis | reverse complement strand
AACGTCCACGGTAGTTTCACTGTGTTTGATGTTAACAATATCAGGGAACAATGCGGCGCTGGTAAGAGGGACTGCATTTGGCTTGTAAAAATGGATGGGTTATATCTTGGCGCAAGCAGAGATGGTAACTTCAAGTTGATCTACACATGGCCTTAAGAAGTAAAGCTACTTTTGTGAAGGATCCTAACTACTCTCTCAAGTGCATATCTATGTGTTTGACAAGGTTTGATTAATAAATTTGTGCAATTAAGTGGTTCTTTCTTTTGGTTTGATGTAGTGCAGTCCGGTTTTTCTATGGCAATGGTGAGTCTAAAAGAGGAGGCTGGATTTGGTAAGACAACTTAAAGAGTGGCTAAAGTTGGAATGACATCAGGGCTGACACATCAGCACAAAAAAAGTGAAATACACTTTTTGGGGGATGTTTTTCACTTTTTGGCACTGATGTGTCAGCCCTGATGTCATTCCAACTTTAGCCTCTCTAAGTTGTCTTACCCAATCCGTTTACTTGAATTTAATACAATGTTATGAGGCATAAAAGTGTATTCATAAGTTAAAATAATTATACCCACATATTTGTCTCTCAAGGCAAAAGCTTTTATTTCTCGTATTGTATATTAGACCTGTTTTTTTCAATAATTAAACAAAAGCTTTATTCAAAAAGGAGAGAAAAAATGATGATACAACATGGGGATTCCTACAAACTAAAATAAAAGACAAGAACCAATAAACATTGTTGGCTGCCCAACACCCCAGTTTGCTAAGTTATCCGCCATGGAATTTTGTTCCTGAGGGACGTGAACAAAAAAGCATCGTAGCTCATGTTGAAGCTCTTTAATTTCGTACACCAATTCCCACAAGCGCCATGCATTGCACTCATTTCCTTGACCCCAACTAATAACAACAGCCAAGTCCCCTTAAATGATGTATTGAGAGATACCCATTTTCTTCAATTCTTTAAGGCCAAACAACATACTACGTGTTTCCGCTCTTGTGGAATTGCATGAGCCTAGTGGTCCACAAATGACCTTGCAAATGGAGCCATTCTGGTCCCGTACCACACCCCCAAACCCCGTTGGCCCTTGGTTCCCCTTAGATGCCCCGTCAAAATTGAACTTTAACTTACCATTTGGAAGAGGTGTCCCAAAGAGTGCCCATTGCTTTTGTATGGGAGAGGATGAGCAAGAGATGGCTGTCACCTAGTCTCTCATAAAAAGTCTGAAAAGAATACACCTTTGAAATCCATAGTGGCAATCATCCAATTTCCCACCTCCCTAAGGATGGCCTCAATCACCTCACAACTTCTAGATTTGTTCTGAAAGATTCTAATGTTCCTTTCCCACCAAATACCCCATATAATAGCCTAGTGGTCCACAAATGACCTTGCAAATGGAGCCATTGTGGTCCCGTACCACACCCCCAAACCCCGTCAGTCCCTGGTTCCCCTTAGATGCCCCGTCAAAATTGAACTTCAACTTACCATTCGGAGGAGGTGTCCCAGAGAGTGTCCATTGCTTTTGTATGGGAGAGGATGAGCAAGAGATGGCTGTCACCTAGTCTCTCATAAAAAGTCTGACAAGAATACACCTTTGAAATCCATAGTGGTAATTATCCAATTTCCCACCTCCCTAAGGACGGCCTCAATCATCTCACAACTTCTAGATTTGTTCTGAAAGATTCTATTGTACCTTTCCCGCCAAATACCCCATATAATAGCATGTAATATATTTTCCCCAAACTGCTTACTCTTGACATTAGCACCATAGCTCCACCAAGAGAAAAACAGTTGGGATAATTTTTCCGGCATTACCCAATTAATTCCCTTGCACGAAATAAAGTAGACCCATACCTCATATATGAAGGAGCAATGGAGGAAAAATGTGGTGAATTGATTCTCCATCTTTTTTTGCATAGTAGACACCATTGAGGGGAGAGATGCATGAACGGCCTTCTTTTCTGGAGCATGTCCGTTGTATTAATATAGTACAATGTTGTAGTCCATGAGAAGGCTTTCACCCTTGGTAGAACCATCGGTTTCCAAAACCATACGATGCATAAAGGATGCATTGGCATTGAGTGAATTGGAAAAGGCATAAAAGAAGGATTTGGAAGAGAATTTCCCAGAGGACTCGATGACAAATCCTTTTGTTTGCGGCTAACCTTGAAAGAAAAACATTTTGAAGGGAATCTAGAAATGTGTTGACCGTTTGAGCCTCCCACTCGTATAGCCTTCTCATAAATAAGAGGTTCTAAGATAGGCCATAAAGGGAATTAGAAAGAACCTCTTTTTTGGGAAGAGATACGGAATAACCGGGGGTTAGGAAGCAAAATACGAACCCCCCCACCAAATTTCCTTGCAAAACTTAATACAGTTACCATCTCCTGATATAAACCGAGTATGTGGTAAAAAAATAGGATAACTGACAAATGTTTTTCCATAGCAAAGACCTATGGATATTAGGTTGTGAGACAGTCCCGCCCATTTGGGTGCACCCATATTTGTGTGATATTGTGGAATGTCATAGTGTATCTCTTTCAGTAAAGAACCTCCATAGCTATTTACCCATCAGTGTCAAATTTCATTCTTTGATTCTGCCAATTCCCAGACCTCTTTCTACTATAGGAAAACATATATCACTCCACTTAACCAAATGATCCTTATTCTCATTTCTTCGTTCCCACAAAAAATTTCATTGACATTTCTGCACTTGATGGATGATCTTTGATGGCATTTTGAACAAGGACATATAGTATACCAGTAAATTTGATAACGTAACTTTAATTAGAGTGATCTGACCCCCCCCCCAATGAGATGTATGACCACTTCTAACATGCCAATTTGTTTTGTATTCTTTCAAGAACCGGGTCTCAAAAGGATAATGATCGGGGAGCTCCACCCAATGGAAGTCCTAAATACTTCAAAGGTCATTGAAAAGGTGAGTTGTTAATCCCAAATTCTTGACATGGAAAATAATAAAGGTTGAAGGAGGACCATATAGTCACAGTATAAATTTATTAAACTTTGTCTCTACAACTATCAATTTTCGTTAAATCATCAAATAGTTAGCTAGAAAGATTTTCAACAAAGAATATATTCATTTCTGATTCTATCATTTCTAGTCTTAACACTAATCCATCTCAACACCCTCATCTCAGTGACATTTATCTCTCATATGCAACGTTTCTTGATTGCCCAACTCATGTTACCTCAATTGCTACAATTACACCTAGAAACCGAAACTTGTGTTACCGCAATAGCTTCACCATTTCTAGACAGAAGACTATTTACAGCAACATAACCAAAATTATGGCAAAGGTTGCAAAGATCACATTTCAACTATAAAATTATAACAAGCTCTTTACTAACGTTTTATGTGTGTACGGCATCAACAATAATATGAGTGAATGATGCAGGAGCTTACCATGTCAAGAAGAAGTTGGAAGACCATGAATAGGTCTACGTGTATGATTTGTAACAAGGCCTAAAGGCCAAGTTGTTAAGGTTTTTTAGGAGGGTTTTTTTTTTAATTGTAATAAGGCCTTTTTGGCCAAGGATGTTATTTGGGATTTTTTTTTTTTAAGGGTTTAAGTATAATAAGGCAAAGTTGCCTTAGATTTAGGGATTTTAGTAGTTCACAAACAAACTTGTTTTGGCTTATATTTTAGACTTTAAAAAGTCAAGAATTAGGGCCCACATGAGCTGGTCGTACAGCCAACAGTTTGTGTCTATTTAGGAGTCCTTTTTTAGAATCCATGTGGGGCCCAACAGCCTTGGTCGACAGCCCCATAATTTGGGTTAGTTTAAGAGTCTTTTAAGGATTAATTATCCCAAAAAAAAAAGTCCTTCAAAGATTGGAATCTTATTTTTTAGGAAGTTATATTTTAGTAGGACTCTTGTGGGTTTTAGAAGCATAGTTAAGAAGTTTAATTAAATAGAAGTCCTAGAATCTAGGAGTCTTTTTACATTAGGATTCTCTTTATTTTAAAACTTTGTAAACCTATTTAAAGGCAACACACATATGGAATAAGGTTAGTTGATTGAATATGAAATTTTTGAATTTGAAATTGGTGTTTGTGAGTTGTGATCCTAGTTATCTCATGGGTTGAATCATGGACTCCCCATATCATCCCTCTCTTCTCCTCCACTCTTCTAGCTTCTCCATGAGTAAGTCTCTCCTATCGCTATCTTTTCTATCTCTTTTCTCTACTCACCCTCTTCATCTTCTATTTCTTTCTTTCTTCTTAATCTCTCCTGTTTTCATTCACCCATTAAAGATTTTTTTTTTTTTAATGAAGAAAAAAACTTTATTAATAAGGGGACAAAGAGTCCTGAAAGAATCAACAGCCAATAAAGATTTACAAGGAATCTTTCAAGATTCCATCTTGTAAAGTTTTCTTGAACCTAATCTTGAAATTAGACTTGTTCTTTTCCTTTCTCCCCATATTTCTATCCTAGAGACCCACAAATCTGTCCTGTTTAACCCAATCGACTCTGCTGTACCCGTCCAACAAATCAGCCCTATTCTTAGTCCCTAAACCCTTTAACCTGAGCTTTATAACAGCACCTAATTCCTACTTTTTGGACCCCATCGACTGTCCCATCTCTTGGCCATTAAACTCTAGATTCTAGGCTTGTCATCAGTCCCTATTTTCTCTCTCTTCTCTCCCACTTTGAAAGCCCACAAACAGACCTAGGTAAAAACCCCAATTTAGGCCTTAACCTTTGACCACATGACCTTCATAACCCAACTGTTCTGCCCAGAAAATAACCCCTGTTTCTGCCTTAGAATAGTCCACCAATGCCCATAAGATCAGTCCTAATCTTCTACTGTCTTCTCCTTCTGTCTATAAAACTCCCTTAATTAGCCTAAATCAGTCCCCTATTTTGTGACCTTTTACCAGTAGAAATCAGCCCATTCCTTAAGCTGAATCTACATCAGTGAAGAACTGGAAATGGTACAATTTCTGATACATGCTTAACTAAAAATGTAAAAAGAGGTATAAAAGGGAAATTTCCCCATTAAACCAAGAGTTGACACTTTTTTTTAAACCAAGGGTTGACATGACAGTAAATTTTGTATGAATGTCTCACATAAAAAAGGTCAAGACCCACCTACGTGATCAGCTATGCCAATAATCAACGTAATCAAATGGAATCAGCAGTGCATTGCATTTCTTTTCATTAGGACACCTGAAAATATCATTAATGCTCTAAAACTAAGATTCATAAAGAACCTAAAGATTGAGCAGTAAGATATAATATGATCATGCAGATTTCTTGCAAAGACAATGATGAGGACATTGGGTCCAGGCACGAGTTCCAAGTCTACCAAAGGAGACGCAGGAGGGATACATCTATGCTTTGGTTCCAGTAGAGTTTTATTTTATTTTATTATGTCTCTTGTTGGAGGGGGACATATGTTACTGATGGTATTTTAGTCCTTAGTAGTTATGTAGGGGTATTTTTGTTATTATTATTGTTTTAAGGTTATTTTAGTCATGAGAGTTGTAGAGGGGCTATTTTGGTCCAATTTCTATTTTGTAGCAAAGCCCTGGCCGTAGGACTTTATTTATAGAGCTCACAACCAGCCAATAAAGTTATACAATGAATTTTGAATTTGTGTCTCACGGCTGTTGTCTTTTTGTTCCTCTTGCTTGCAGTTGAAGAACCCTAAAACCCTATAATGGGTCTAGGTTTCCATTTAGTTTAATGCTAGTGGTGGAGGTCACTCCCTCCCCTTGGGTTAAAGGTTCTTAATCAACTTCTATCTTCTCTTTTTATAAATTTATATGATTTTTGCTTAAACCGCACTTCCAAGACTGATAGAAGGGCTGGACAATCCTAAAGTAGCAGCCTACAGTGCAAGTTTTTGGGTTTTTGGGTGCTGAAGAGATATCTTCCCAGTCTAGTCTATAGCTTCAGGTGTTAAACCCTTTGTTGGAGCTATTTGGGAGATCAAACACTACGCCTAATCAATAAGGTTTTGATCTGGGTCAAGGCATCTAGGGTCAACCCCACACCTATACGTCCAAGGAGAAGTGATCCCATATCCAAAACTACCATCAGTTTCAAGTTCTAGCCATGAGAAGCATACCCAAGCATGAAAACAGGTTCTAGCGAGTTTGTGGGAGATTGAACACCAACACCAAACAACACCAACTTTGATCGAAAAGGCTTTCCTACGTTGTTTTATACCCCAGGATGATCCATCAAGAAGTGGCCAACAGTCAAAATTTTGAAAATTTAAAATTTTATAGCTGTTGGAAGGAGAACTAGGCGTGACATAGGCCTGTAGAAGTTGTTTCATGAGATTGGGGTTGGTGTCACTAGCTTTGGAGGAGAGAGAAAATTTTGGGATAATTCCCAAAATTGATTCCTGGACCTGGAAAGAGTGATTGCAATCTATCGCAACATCATCAAGGAAGGCTTTTGCCTTAGATTCAGGTACTAAATCTCCATTTTTTGTTTTTTTTTTCGAATCCCCAAATTTTAAGGACTTTTGACATATTTGGCATAAGGTTTGAACTTAGGTTTTCCATTTCTTGGCCTAAAATGATCATCCCTAAATTTTCAGTATTGATGAAGACTATCATAGAATTCATTTTTAATTATTCATACCTTCTCTAGGTCTAGGGTTATCCAGACTGCTTCTCTTGGCCTCAGCCTAAGTTAGGCTATTTGGGAAAAAATTTCAATCATAATATTTTTTGCCTAAGCCTAGCCCTAATTTCTCTCTTATCCAAAATAACTCAATAAAAAGAAACATCACAATTAGGTCTTTGATTGTTTATTAATTTTGTAATCCCTAATTCCTTTATTGCATATAATCCTAATTTAAAGAATTGCCTGAATTAGAATGTGAACTTGAGAGTAGGAATCTTGGTTATTTTTCTTTATTACTTTATCAATTTTATTTCTATCTCTTGGGCACACACTCACTATCCTACATGCATGCTGCATCAAACAATCTATTGGGTCATTGAGCATGATGCATTTAGTGGTGGGTCCTGATCTTCATTACATGAGACATTGTCAAGTAAATTTTGTGGAGCTACACCTCTTGTGTCAACCCTGAGTTAGACATTAGCACGATCGCATTTAAAGAAATCATATATATATATATATAACAGAAAAATAACTTAACCTCTAGATCTCATGAAAATGGAAGAGACTTAATTAGCCTAAAGATAACAAAATGATCTGAAAGATAGACCTTTGATGCTCTTTCTGGGATACTTTCAACAGGAAGTTGAGATGCACGGACATCCTTGACCTTCAAATAATTGTACATGACAACGCCACATAGAGCTGCAGAAGAAAATGTATAATTTAAATGTACACTTTTTATCGATGAGAAAAGAGCAATTTAGATGTTAGAAATTCTACACTTATTATGAAAAGAGTACCAATTGCATAGCCAATGATATTCAACCCAGTAATTGTTGACTCAGGAAATATAACTGTTGAGAGGGCAATCAGAATCCAGTCTTTTAAAACACCAGCGACCCGGATGGTGACTGCTCCAGTTCTACCAATTACTAAGAATATTGAGAAGTTCAAGGCTAGAGCACAAAGAGCATTTGAAAAAAAAATCCAGAAATTGAACTGAATCTGTGAAACTTCCATTCCTGGCTTCTCCAGTAAGTACCAAGGCACAAACAAAAACATAAAACTGCAAATAGCAAAAAATAAAAAGGTATGAACTCAGCCAAATAGCATATGATTGAATTCTTACACACCAAACATATGGCATTTATCAATAGAGCCATCAAGAAAAGATGAAACAGATTAAGAAAGGGGCATGAAAATTAGCAAGTTCTCATAGTACAAAAAATAATTCATTATTTTGTTAAACAAAGGATGCTCTAAGTTTCTTTGCCTGTAAAATAATAAGTAAACAAACACCGCTGCAAATGAAGAGAGCAAGACCATAGTTTAAAGGCAGAAAAAAGGGACTAAGTTAATTAATGTTCAGCATATAAGATGTGTAAGGTTCAAAATTTGGTATTCATGTGAATGTGGACCCAAAATTTTGGGCTTTTATTTCCAAAATAAAACTTCATGCCCATCTTAATGACTGCTCTTAGATACACATATCTGTAAAAGGGATTCCATAAAAAACAAAGTGCCTAGATCAAAAGTGCATAAGAATCAGCTACAAAGCAGATTGATGCCCCTATTTGGTGTCCATATGGTACTATCATTCCTTACAGCAGTCACTGGGAGGTCTCTGATGTTTCATTGTCCACCTTGTTCATTAAAAAGGTGAATCAATGTCCACATCTAATTGTATGTATTGTTAGGTCATGCTCTCTTTCATCTTACATTATCAGCTACAAAGCAGATTGATGACCCCATTTGGTATCCATATGGTACTATCATTCCTTAAAGCAGTCACTGGGAGGTCTGTGATGTTTCATTGTCCACCTTGTTCATTAAAAAGGTGAATCAATGTCCACATCTAATTGTATGTACGGTTAGGTCATGCTCTCTTTCATCTTACATTTGTTTTGCTTGTGATAATTTTAGAAGTACCACCAACCAGGCAGTTCACAACTTACCAGTAAAAGATCTCTTACTTAATACACTTACATGACTCCAGAATCCGGACACGTCAGTTATTCACAGTACCAAAGTGTTTCACATTTAAGTTCTTTACATGAATCTTTTGGTGAGAATTGAGATTCTGTCCATAATAAGCATAACATTTATACTTTCAGGATTGGTTAACAGATGCATTAATTAGGATTGAATGTAAAAAAAGGAAGCACTTCACTGGAAGCTTGCAAGGTTGGTGACCAACTGCACATGAACTCTAAAGTTTAACATTGTGTTCTCCAGTATGGAATATCTCCACGTAATAAGATTAGAAATTGTGTCATTGATGCGTTCAGCTAAATAAAGACTGATGCAGGATATGACAAGCTTTGTTTCCAAACTGATGTGGGGCAGCCTAGGCTTGTATATCTTGCTGATATGGGCTCAAATAGCAGATGTGTGGAAGCAAGGACAGAATGTAAAATAACTAAGAATTGAATTTATACACACCCAAGCAATCACAAACTTAGAATTCAATTCTTGCTGTCTGGTTTTGTTTCATCATCTCTTGTTAATAATGCGTGCTCATAAGATCATTGTTGTGTTAATTGAAGTTCCATAGAGCATATACTCTTTCTTTTGATAAATCTTAAGACTCTTATCGCATTTGCACTCAGTTATTTGGATATCAATGCCCAACATGTATCCACCTTGGCCCTTAACCAGTAAAATTTTCAGATTCCTGATTTCTCAATCTTCTCCCTTAAAACTGCAAACCTACCGTAATCCTTGAAGAAGAAAAAATCACAATTTTTTTTTCTCCTTTTACTTCCGCATCATTCAGTCCTTACTCAACAAAATTCTGCATTTGTTGAGCTGTCTGGAACATTTTATATGTAAGTGTCATTGTCTTGAGTCAAAAGTACATTGTGATGCTATCTTTCTATAGATAGGTTACGAAGCAAAGGATATGAATTTGTAATTTCCTTCTTGACAAAATGTATCTGTTTCCCTATAGATATTTCCCCCTTACTCATTTGAACCAAACAGATAAACATCAAACATAATAATTTTCTCCCATTCTTCTGTTCAGGCATATATATTAACTTGTGATTCATATAATTTTTTTTCAAGATTAATAACTTGTATATATATAACATAACATTTACAAAAATAACAAATGCCAAAAAGAAAAAAAAAATTCCCAATGCATCAGAACATAATACCTGCATGGAGCTATGTAATATAAGCTGGTGATCGGATTTAGTGTCAAGCCCTTCTTTTGGAGAAGGACTTGAGTTAAGACCAGCCTAAGAGCTTCAGCAAATATGCCCGTAACCTGGTAAACCGTACCAACTACATTAAAATGAATTTCCCCGTAGGAGGAAACGACAACTCCAACACTGACGAGCACCATGTTCAAGAACACGTCACACCTTAATTTGTCGGTGCCACATATAACAGCCATGAGAAATGTTGCCACCGGCACTGTAACATCACACATTTAAGAACAAGATTGCTTTTTAGTAGGTTTCCAAGGCACTGTCATGAAATTAAGGGAAAAATCATGCAGATAATATTGACTTACTTAATGCTTTAAGCATCTGGATGAACGCTACTGAGATGTGCAAGTAAGCAGTGTTGCCAAACCTGTAATGGCACGAAATATGCTTTTCAGAACCTAAACAGATAATGCAGTGTGATGATTCACATGAAAAGCTTCTCAAGTGAACATCACAAAGAGATGTCAAAGACAACAGTATCATTCTTTTTCTTTTCTTTTCTGGTAAGATGATAATTCATTAACACACTAAAAAAACAAACAACAGTGCCATTCTTCCAAATATTTAAAGACACCACAAAGAAGCATGAGAAACACGTTAAGGAAACCACTAGCATCTCAAGAGGGAAAAGATGTAAAAGTATTGGACTTTATGTTTATTTAGAGACATAGGACGGGAAGGGAGGAAGGTTTCTTCCTCTCATCATAAGTGTCTTTGGAAAGGTATTGTGAGGCATCTAGAGATTCTCAAGAAAGGGATCAGCTTGAAAGTAGGGAAGGGGAATAATAACCACTTGGGAAGACAGATGGTGTGAGAATACTACCTTGAAACTTGGTTTTCCCAGTACCTACAGGATAGCAGTGCATAAGGAAGCAAAGGTCTCCGATTATATATCTTCAAAGAGGGGAGAAATGGCTTGGCAACCTTCGATTAGGAGACTACTCAATGATCAGGAATTTGCCTCCTTAGTGGAATTTTTGGCCTATCAGGTAGCCAACGTATTCAGAGAGAACAGGAAGACAGAAAAATCTGAGAAAGACAGGCTAGCAGTAAATTTACAGTCAAGTCTTGTTTTGACATATTTTGTCCCCCAGCAACCTGACACAATCCTTTGGACACAAATTTGGGACACACCAATCCTTACATTGGGTAAGATTCTCACAATAAATAATTTAATTCAGAGATGACCTATACTCCAAATAATTGCTACATGTGTCTCGAGTATGAGGAATCAGTTTCATGCCCTTTCTTTGTGGAAGTGTGGACATTCATTATATTAGCTTTTGACATGCAATTGGTGGTACATGAAATCATTACTGCCTTTTTCTTTGGGTGGAGGACAAGTGCTCCTAATCCCAAAGGAAAAGCTCTCTAAAAACTTAACCCAGCTGCTATCTGTTTGTCACTGTGGCAAGAATGCAACAACTGCGTCTTTGAAAAAAAATTGCAGAGCTAGCATATAGAGTGGTGAGGAGAGCTAAAGAAAGAATTTATGGTTCGTTGTAAACGTTTGGAGAATACCAGTAGAAAATAAATCCTTAAGAGAGTGGCCAAGTATAATTGGGTTGGAATAGCTTAGTGTTTTTACTGTTGAGGTTTCTTCTGTTTTTCTTTTACGATCAAGTCGTTAATTTTGATATGTACTTGCACTGAATGAGGAACCCCTTGCCTTTTTATTAATAAAATTTATCCTTTACTTATCACAAGAGAGATAGAGAGGGTGTATTAAGTAGAAGCATTTTACAAATTTAAAACTGATTTAACGAACATCTCTCACCCAATAATTTCTGGTGGGTCCTTTGAAGAGTACATACATAACAGACAGCATGAGAAGAGAATATGTCACCAACCATAAAAAAAATTGAATGTGCTTACCAAAGGCTTGATGCAAAGAAGGCACTTATGGGAATCACGCACGTCGCATATCTGTAAAGCCAAGCAAAATATTCAGGGGAAGAACAATGGCCAAAATGAGAAGGGAAAACATTTTAATAGTCTTACATTTCAAATGTCATTTTGACAGGTGAAACAACCTGCAAGGTCAAACCATCAAACCATGTCAGCCAAGGCCCAATTACATATTAAATAGGACAACCACATGTAGGAAAAAGACTTGCCAAGGAAGGAAATATATTGCAGAGCTGTCAATGCCAACATTTGAAGCATGTGAAAAGTAATTAATATCTGTGCATTAAGTAACCACACATTGCCCCCACAAAGACAGTAAAGCAGCAAAACTTAGCCATATTTGTCATCACCCTGGCTGGGATTTAGTACATCCCCTTCATGACCTGCTATGGTCTTGGCATATGCAAGGACCAACACACGCCATAAAAAAAGTGATTTACACTTTTTGATAGATGATTTCTACTTTTTTACGCAACATGTTGGTTGCTGCATATGACAGGACCATAACAGGTCATTAAGGGGACGTACCAAATCCCTTGGCCTGTCACCCACATCAGTGTGCTAATTAAAATCTGTAATATTCTAACATAACAATGGTAATGAAAGATACACTACATGTACAACCATTGGGAGGAAATATGAGAACAAATAACAAACAGAAGAGAAGATATATTCCAGAAGCTCGTAAACATAAAAGAAAATTACATTAATGACAAAAGGCCACCCTATAGAACAAGAGTAACTAAGAACAAAAAGTAATATACATGCCACCACAAGCTTCGGATAACTGATGCTTAGAATGGGATACATAGTTTTAAAGATTAGGATCAGTAGCACTCCCGTCTAACCCTGATCCAAAATCAGGCTAACTTGCCGATCTGGCTGATCTTGACCCGATCACCAATTCAAAGGCCAATCAATCCGGATTATCTGCATGGCCAGATTAGATCAGCCAAACCTTGATTCCATGATGGGATGTATTTTCAGAATAGAGCATAAATTGGTGATACACAGCTGCTTCATTTTCTAGCTTTCGGTTGGCCTGTTTAATATCTTTTGCTTGGGAACACAACTGAACCACTGGTTGGATTGCTTATTTAATATTTAATGGTCTACAAACCAGTCAGTATGGCAAGACATTCTATTACTCCTTTCATTCATTTCCAGCCTCTACCTCAATTTTATTTGACAATGGCCTAGAATAACGCTCCACAAGTAACTGGAGTATCACTTCATGTAGCTTATCAGTGTTGAGTAAACAGAACACTTCACTAAAGAAGCACCGACTTTTGCTGTTCTGCATTGTGTGCAATGTGTATGAAAAACCACACAGATGGAGAGGTGAAAGGGCAGGGAAAGTACCAAAGGTGAAATCTGCTTCTTAAAAAGGCCTAATATGTGATTGTTTGGAATGTCAATTTTTTGGAAAAAATAATTGGATAAAGACAGCCATTTTAGATCCAAGTAATGCATCCGGTGGAATGAGCAGAGCAATACCAGCTTCCTGGACTCTGGAGCACCACAAAGAAGGTTACGCATTTCCAGAGGTGGCTCAACGTCTAAAGAACCTATACATACATTTTCAGCAGAAATAAAAGAAAGAAGAAATGGGAAAAGCTATGAACAAAGAGATAAAATCGATTTATGGGTTGCCAGCATCAGAGAAAAAATGCACATGAACTGCCAACTGCCAAGACTCAGAATACCAACATGTGCTAAGGCATAATCAATAGTTCAATATATACTTTGCAGGTTCAATCTGGCTTGTCAGCATGTGTTAGACACTGAACCACATCCACATCCATGACAGATTGCATATCTGCATGTTCTATAAGTGAAGCATCAACAAAGTGTTACCTATGCAAAAGTGGACAAGAAAATAATAGCAATAGAGTGAAATAAGACCAAGAGCAAGGCTGACGGTAGGCTGGCAATAAAAGAAACCATCTCCGTAATAAAGATACCACAAGTCTAATAGAAAGCATACCTTAAGGACACGAACAAGAATGAATGCTACCACACCAGAAAATCCCATATGAATCATAGTAAGTGTAATCGGAAAAGGAAAATTGAAGTATTTTGGAGAAAGAACCCACTGCAAAATGAATAAAAATGGACATGTTTCAAAATCAGTTTTACTTAAACTGAGCATCAACTACATAAAAAATGGCCTGAAGACCATCTGCAACAATGAATAACATGACAAGAGAAACATAAAGGGGGAAAAAACAAAGGCAGACCTAATCAAGTAACAATTCCCTACAAAAGATGCTATCATGTATGCCCAAGTAATGTAATCTATACTCAGGTATTTACTTAGGTATTCATATTCACTTAAAAGAGGCTTAACAAGTTAGAGCAATGGCGATGCGGTAGCATCAACTTGGCTTGAGAAAGTCCAACCATTGTGGAAGCCCAAGATCAAGAACAAAGGATGCAAGAAGACATAGTGTTGTCCGCAAAATTTTCCTTTTAATTTTCTATTTTAGGAATTATTTAGTTGTTGTCTTTATATTTTAGGAAGGTTTTAGTAAAGGGATTGATGTAATAAAACCATACGAGCCATGAAGAGGGGTTAAAATTAAGTTAGAATAGTTTAGGACTGTTTTTAGGAATTTTAAGGATTTTTTTAGATTTTTTTTTTTGGTTAACTGTACAAGGGAGGGGTATTTTGGTCTAGTTCAAAGTTTTTTTATTTATTATAAATAGGTCATAAAGACCTTATGTACGAGGAGATTATGGAATAGAAAATAAATCTGGCTGGAGCAACTCGTGGAGTGCCTCTTTCTCTACTCTCCAACCCTCACTGTTTCCTAGGTGAGTCTTCCCTACTTTCTCTCTCTTCTTTCTCCTTTCTTCTTCTCATTTTTTCTCACTCGTGTAACCCATCCCCACATCCAGTAGTTTCTTCTAAAATTCTTGCTTCTTCTCCATATTAATTCCCCCATCACTTCTTTTATCAACCTCTTTATTACTTTACTCTTTTCTCTCTTTCTTTCATATTCTCTTAAATTTTCTAGGTGCAGAATTTTTAGAACAGTCAGTAAAATTCAGATTTATCTCAAATCACCCATCCAAACCATAAATCCTTTTAAGCATAGCCTCCTTATACCTATCCCTATCATCCCATACCAAGAACCCTACTTCTTAACCCTAAATCCCTCATTTTTTTTAAAATCATCTTCTTGAACCCTAAACCCACCCCCTTCTAACCGTACAACCACAACCCCTTTTTCTTTTATTTATTTATTTTTATAAAAAAAAAATTTCCTAGGAATATACATAAGTGGGCTGTAGAGTGTCCCCTGGTGTCCCCTTATTGTGTGCTCTAAATTTTGAAAATCCATTGTTCTTGATTTTGGACAGATTTTGAGGGTTTTATTGATTCTTCTTGTAAATTTCTTCATCCATTTGATTCCAAACATTAATTTGATCATTCTTGAATCAAACCTCTTAAAGATTGCTTATTCTTTATGCGTTTCTTGAATTTATTATTATTTTTCAGCACTTTAAAATTCAAGAATCGTTCTTTATTGATCCTTCTTGTACTTTCAGACTTTTGGTTCAATTTTACTTGTTGTAGGAACTCATTCTTTTGAATCCTACATCAAATGGCTTATGGAAATAAAAATATTTATTCATTTCAAAATTCTT
>JAOXJP010000003.1:14493255-14505889 GCA_025762735.1 Platanus orientalis | reverse complement strand
TGTTTTTTTTTTTTTTTTGCTGTGTGTGTGTGTGTGTGTGAGAGAGAGAGAGAGAGAGAAGGGGGGGAGTTGCAGCCTCTATCACAAGAGTGAAGGGCAGGAAGGTCTCTCACCTTGAGAAGGAGCTGCAGACTATTTATTAATCAACAGAAACCACAGTTATCCAAAAAAAATCAACAGAAACCACATGAGAATGCAGAATCAGAAGAAATACAAACTGGGTTGCAATTTATTTATTTTCAAATATATCTTTAGTTTTAAAATTATTTCATTAACTTATGATTGATATGTTCATAGTCAATTAATTGTATAAATAATTCAAAATTTAAACATTAATAGATGAGTCAAGCCCACCCTAGCTCAGCTCAAGCTCGTTTAGCTATACAACCTTGGTTTCTATTGCAGACTTGGTTCATTTACAGCCCTTACTCCCCTCCCTGGACTTAAAGGCAATCCATGCATTCAGACACATCAGGGAATAGAGAATCAATTGACAAGCTCTTAGAATGTTGGAGCCATGTTTTAACTCACTTATTTCTTCCACATTACAGGGAATAGAGAATCAACTGACAAGCTCTTACACACACACTCTTCTCTTGGCAGAAGTTGGACCCAATTGTCATAAATCTTACCAGTTGAGCCACCACAAATGCACACATCAAGAGAGTCCCAGGCCTCTCCATAAAAGACCAACTTTGGCTGCGGGTAACAAAGATGAGAGCCTGGCTGATGATGCTAACTTGTAGATATATAGCTGATGAGATCTCCTCACTACTGCTGCTTAAGGACCTCACATGAAAGTGGATCTATGGACAAAAAGATGAGTTAATGGATCTGGAAGAAGAATGGAAGCCAGTTATTCTTTATTCCCATTTCTCAACATCTCAATAAACGCATCAGGAAACTAATTTCATAGTTGTGATACCTCAAAGAAAGTGGTGCCTCTCACCACCCAGTAAAATAAGACAGTAACTAATGCAAGATAAGTCCCTATGACAACGCCTGTTGCAAAGATCTCATTGAGCTTCCAACTGTCTGGTCTTGGAGATGGCTTCACACGATCTTTAGAAATAGTCATGATTGTTCCTGTTTGAAGAAAAAAAAAAGCCCTTATTATATGAAGCTTCTCTTGTCTAAGTGACTAAGCATCGATTGTCTGTCAATGGATCATTTTTCTTAATTTGGTAAATTTTTGACTTCCATGACACCAGACATACACACAAACATGATTTTGGCATAGTACACGTTTTTTCAGCAAATGAAAAGAAACTTATAAGTTAAGAAGCCAAAAAGTAGCAGAATATAGTAATACGATTGGGATCTCTGACTGTCGTCCAAGCACATCTACCATCCATAATTAATTAATGGTAGCATAAAGAAGTGATTGATCAGAGACATTTTTTTTTCCTTTCCGATAGATAAAAAAAGATAATTAGAAATGAAAAGGGAGTAAAAAGAGATAGAAAGGGGATATATAGGCAATGCCTTTGCTAAGTAAAACCAATTCAAGAAGAGCCAAAGCCAAAGGATGACAATTCAATTTCACATCTTACTGGACAACTAGCAGTCCAAGCTTTAATAGTTCTTTGCTCAAAGCCCATGATCCCCAAGATTTAAATCTTTCCATAGGGAAAGGGGGAAAAAAACTACAGCAGGAAGAAACATTACCATCATTCAGTATTGCTATTATTAAAACCATGAAAGGTGGGAAATCGTATTCCCAGATCAACGCCAGGAGAACGAAACCAAGCTGCAACGCGAACAAGAATAGTGAGCTAGTGATAGTAACAAGGCTCACAATACTATATAAAAATAAATAAATAAATGCAATATAAACATGCAAAAGGATTAAAATGAATCAACCAGCTTACCACAATCCTTATTGTTATGGATACAGCATAAATCTGCAGATCCAGGTGGACTAATCAGTATCAGTTTATAATACTTACAGAAACATAATATATAAAAAGACAATGAGGATAAACTAATAAATGTTATATGTGTCATATTGTGGGTTCCCCAAAATTTTTCTATGCTTATTGATCTGGCACATCAAAGCAATGGGTCCAGCTAAAAAATTTCCTAGCCCAGATCAGCAGGTAGAAAGGTCATAACCATCTCATTATGTGCACTCTTTTGTTATCCTTACAGGCAATGCTCTACCATAGAAGTCCACATGTTTGATGGTTGGATCATCCAATCAGGTTATTTTTTAATTAAGAACATATCCATGGTGGGTTCAATTGATTATTTGGTTAGGATTCCAAATTCCAATGCATATCCACCTTGTAAAAGTGTATCACAGGGGGGAGGGGGGAATCGTATGTGTAAGGGTAATCAAGTCATTATGTTATGTATGGTTGGTATGGAAGTTTTAATGAACTTGTAAGAGTATGAAAGGAATTAGACCATTCAACCCTACTTATACAAAATACATACTGCCTGTATGAGATAGAACATACTCATACGTCTTTACATCTCCATGACTCTTCTCTCTACTTTCTTTTTTCTCCTTCCTCCTTTTTCTTCTATTATATATTTATATACTTAACAGATCAGTTTCTAGAAATTCTATTGGTATAAGAGAAAATCCAGGTCGTGAGTTTGAATCACCAGAGAAATATTCTCCCAGATGTGCTGTGCATGTGTGCACAGATTGGCTGTGCAAGTGTGTGCATGTGTTGTGGACTCACACCTGGTTCCTTGAATATTCCCAGGAGAGAACAGTGTTCCTCCTGGGGGGGGAGGTGGTGTTGAAGTGTATTAATTTGTGTTTCTCCTAACACCTTAAGGCTTTGTGAGAGTTGGTTAATTTACTCTTCATAAACCTTGTGTATGGTGAAGATCCCAGAGCATTACATAAAACTACCAACATTTCCCTCAGAATAATAGAATGATACTCAACCGTGTAATTCTTCATTCTCTGGAATATAGCGCGACTTGTTAAGACAGCACTGATAATGACACTTAAACCAGGCTCAGTTAAGACTATATCAGCAGCACTCCTTGCAGCATCCGTAGCATCTGACACTGCTATTCCAATATCTGCTTTCTTTAAAGCAGGTGCATCATTCACACCATCTCCAGTCATTCCACAAATATGCTTCTTTTCTTGTAGGATTTTCACAATCTCATACTTATGTTCTGATAGTTCAATAGACATGATAAACAGATTCAGTAACAGGAAGAATAAAGAATGGCATGGAATGAGAAAAACAAAACAGGGTGCTCCACAGCTAATACAAATTGTGTTTCCTAGCCATTTGAGTTTCTAGCAATTACTGGCCAATACTAATCACTGCATGGTAATTTAAAAAAATCCCATTGAATTGAAATCCTTTGCATACTTTGACCATTGCCATAAGGTGGGGAACAAATAACACTCACATGATTGAAACCTTCAAAAACAGAATGACTGCTTTCTCTACTTTCTAGAAAGAGCTCCATGTCCATGCTCAAGATTTTTTAAGAGGTTGGACATCTTTGAAACCAGTACTAAGGATAAAACTGTGATAGAAACTATAGAGCTAGATTTTATGGGTAGATGAAGCTGTGAAACTGGCCTATTTGGGATTATTCATATTTTTAAAGATGAAAAGGGAACGGCTGGAAACTGGAAAGGCTTATTCCAGTCAGTTGGCAGTGAGAACTCCATCAGTGGAGGCAGACATATTACTAGAGTCTGCAGGGTATTATGATATTTTCTTGAGTCTGCAAACAGTGGAAGGGAGACCTTTTAATGTGAGGGACCAAGGCCTTGGAGAGTTTCTTTCATTATCAAAAACATTTTGGACTCGTGAATCTCTAGATAATAAATCGACCCATAGTTTAGGAGAGATGAAATGGGTAGCTAACATGAAGGCTAGAGAAGGGATTCAAAAGTTCACTTTTGTCAATTCAGGGCTCCTTAATCAGTTTATTTAAAAAAAAATGTTTGTTTGCCTGTTTCAATTAATTTGTTACTACAAAAAATAAATACATGAGAAAAGATAATCCAAATGTGTTTTCATTAATAAGTGCATCGAGGTAGAGAGAAAATAACTGGGTACTTAAAATTGAATGGAAGATATGGTCCTAGATAAAGTGGAATGGCCGAACAGGATTTGAAGCCAACCCCAAGTAATTGGGATAAGACTTTGCTGAGTTGTTTGGAGATGCAAGTAGAAAATTATAAATTTAACATTTCTCATGAAAACTGGTACAGGGGATTTAATACCAGGAAATACGCCGGCAAATCCATCTGCCTTTTCGATCAGCTCATCCACAGGAAGTACTTCATTTTCATCTCTATCACGGCCCAGCAATGATGAAGATGGATACATGTTTGTTCCCATGCCAAGACGTCGGCCTGTTTCCTTTGCAATTGACAACTGATCACCTATTTAGCACAAAGAGAACTTCAAATTGATTTTTATTTTCCAAAACCTTGAGCTGACTTTTGAGTGTTCATGCATGTGAGTCTTTGTTAAAAACGGTAACAAATCATAGGATAGGAAGAAACAACTGCATATATTAAGTTGTGAAACATCAATGGTCACTGTGAGCTTTAACAAGGTAATTTCCTTTTTAACATACTCCATACAGGCTCATAAGTACAACAACAAAATGCGCCCCTTTTACAGTCATCATCTGACAATACCTTTTTAATGGTCAGGACACCAGCAAAAAGCAACAGGTCAGCAAATCCCCATTGAATTATTGCAGTTATGGTAGTTTTTATAAAAATAACCCCATCATATCTGGCGATGGCAAATCAGAAGAATCTTTATTGTGGGAATTATACTTCAGAAGGGCTGTGTGAAGGATTTCTGGGTTCACAATATAGAGAATGACAAGAATACAGCACAAACACATTAATATAATAGAAAGAACCAAATGGTCCAAAATATTCCAATTTTTTTTCCAAAAATATTCCTCTAAATTATTTACTCTATTATTCATTTTAACAGAAGTTTTGACTTCTCAATTTTATTTCCAACCGGATCATATTGAAAATACTCTAAATCCTAAACATCCTAATCAAAGACTCATTTATACTATCCATTAAGCACTCCTAAAATCTGATAAAACCCAAACTACACCTTACATTCATCCAATTCAGTTAACCTTCCTTCCCTTATATACCCCTTCCCCCACACAAATAAAACAGACCACTAACCTACTTCCCCTCCCCCCCCCCCTCCCCATGAAAAGAAAACACACACACACACACACACACATGCATGCATGTTATTTATTTGAAACATTAAAGATTAGGTTTCCATCACAGCTGAACCTTAACCATGGGAAAATAACGGTGCCTTCCAAGATTTTGCAATTTTCTGGTTCTTATTTTATTTATTTAATATTTTCAAGTCATGTGCATCTCTTTTGCCTTCCACTAGTAGTTCCAATTTTATCCAATCATTATTTTAACAACTAATGGCTTGTTTTTTGCAAACGGATTTAAGACTGAACAGGAAGAGCTATTGTATTTGTTTAAGAATAAGTGCCCGCTTCCCCAGACAGGAACTATAAATCAGTGATTAGAGAGCTTCCAGGTTGCTATTGTTCAGTAAGTTTAGGCATACCTGTAATCATCTTCACACAGACCCCAAGGCTAAGTGCTCTGCGTATGGTCTCTGCACTGTCTTGTCTAGGTGGATCAAACAATGGCAACAGCCCACAAAATGTCCAAGGGCCTCCAGGGCTCTCTTTAGACTTTTCAGGAACTGCCTGAAAGGATGATTATAAGAAGTCGAAGGAACTTGTCAGTAACACAAAAATGATTTGACAGTGAATTGGGACTTCAGATAATGATGTATTATCCAATTTTAGTTTTCCTAACTTAATGAATAACCAAAGGTCTTAACAATTAATTTGCAGTTCTCTAGGTGAATAAGTTAGTGCATCAATGATGCCTTCTGACAGAAGTCACACAATTGCAATTTATTTCTGTCACTTATTCTTATTCTTAGTGTCCATCTCTTCAAGTTAGCCCATGGCTCAATTATTTAATGTACTGCACCACAACCAGGAGGCTGCAGGTCATAACACTGATCCCAGTTTACCCACCAAAACAAGAAGAAAAAAGAGGCATAGGGGGAAGAAAAAAAATTCAGTGACATCTCTCAGGTTTACCTGATAAGCAACCCCGAGAGAGCGCAACCCCCTTTCTGCAAACTTGTCAATAATGGCATGCACTTTTCCAGCAATCTCTTGTTTTTCATTGCATAGATTTAGAATCTGAACAAAAATAAAAATAAAAGTTATGCATCAATGAAATTATTTGAAAAATCATATACAGCCTTGGTGAATACAATTTTTTTTTTAATTGGAAATAAAATTTTCTTTGCATTCTTATGCGGCATTTGGAAAGAAAGGAAATATAATATTCAAAACAAGGCCACATCCTATAATGAAATTATTAAGAAAATCAAATCACACCATATAATGGGTTCAATGCACTAATGAGTTTCTTATTGTTTATGCTCAAGGTTTCATCACAGATTGGAGGTAAGGGTTAAAACTCATTACGCGGTGGTGATATAAAGAAGCCTAGGTTGGGACCATAAATCTTAACATCAATGGTAGCTCAAGTGCCATTGAAGGTCATCTTGTATAAGTAATCATTTTTTCAGAACAATAATGGAGAGAATTAGAAAATCTTCTTCTAGATTGATCAAAGTTTAGATGAAATGAGGCACAAGCTACAATAATGTTGGAAGGAATCATTATTTACTTAAAGTGTCTCAGGCTGTTTATTGGTAATGATTTTCTCAATGTAACTTGTTGGATGTTGGGAAAGGTTAACAGATGATGAAAGCCTGTTTTAAAAATCAATGAAATCATAGCCACCCTGGATAATCCTGTCTCACTTCTAGTGAGCAAGATGGAACCCTTTAACCCTTTAGCAATCTTAGGTGGTTTAGGATGCCATATCTTCTTGTAATCTTGGATGTTTTGTAGTCTCCTCTATTAATAAAACATATTCATTCACCAAAATATTAAAAAACATGAACAAATTTTTTATAAAGAATATGCAGTAGTGTTTATAATTTTCATTCAACAACTGAAAATTTATAGTATGCATAGTGTCATTTAATGTGCCGACCCCAAATAGTTGGGATAAGGCTGTTTGTTGTTGTTGTTGTTGTATAGTGTCATTTAATGTGTAGTTACCTGCTCAGGAGCTCCTTTGCTTGCTCGATGCCAGTTACCATCAGCATCAATGTACGTAATTGCAGTCCTCTTGTCCACAGGATTGAAGGGCAGAAAATGAACTTCTGTGATGTTTGCACGTGCCTGTAGGGAAACAATGGCTTATGCTTTTTTTCTCTCTTAATTTTTCAAACATCATATCAAAGAAAAATTATAAAACAAAGAACATTCATGCTTTTCATGATTATTTTTCCTTTTCTTTGATTTTTTTTACCTCCTTTGGATCAGCTAGCATATTAATGATGGCTGTATCAATAGCATCTTGATTCTCAAGTCTTGATGCTCTGGCTGCAAGGAAGACAATCATATCTTTGTCCATGTCTTTGTTAAAAACCTGCAGTGAAAATCCTTTTAAATGTTAGACTTTTAAGGGCAATGAACACATTCCAAATGGAAGTACTAGGAGAATGAGTACTTGGTTCATCTGGGAGTGCACTGTCTAAAAGGTCCTACATTTATAAGCACACCATAAAAATGTGAAACCTAGACACGGAGGCCTCTCTCTAGCTGAGAGAAAACCAGGAAAGTCCAACCAGTGGTTTTACAACATCACTAAGTTATGGTGCTCAAAATTTTTAAACTGAAAGCAGGGGGATGAATGTTCTATGGATAAGACATGTGATCCCATTTTTTCTGAATCACAATGATGTCCCAACTATTGAATATTGTTTACTAGTCATGGCTTAATTAGTTAAGGAATGATGAAACAGAACTGCCAAATTGAATGTTCTAAAATCTGGACGAGACTGGATTAACTGAGAACCAGTACCTCTGCGGTTTGATTCTAACTAGAGATCATAATCGGCAGGCTAACCCAGTATTGCACAAGATTTGACTCAGGAAATTCTTGCCTAGAGGCTGAATGAGCCAGGCTGAGCTGAGAATATCAGGCCCAATCACAAGTCGGGCTAGGCCTGGCTTGTCTGACTGGTCCAACCAGTTCCAATCATATCATATACACATAAAAAATTTAAATAAATGTAATATATTTATTTATATATTAGCTATATCTATTTTTTTACCATAACATAGCCTTTTCTACACAAATGCACAATTGACATGTAATATCCGCATCAAAAAATAAAGAATACATATGTTTTATCAATAAGAATTTATATATTTAATGTTGAAGGGTCAGGCCTCATGCCAAATTTCTTCCAAGATTGAGCCAGGCAAGCACTTTTTGCCCTAAAGCCAAGGCCGGCCTGACCTGTGCTGTCATAGTGTTACAAATGGGTGTAGTTGACCCAGCCCATTGCAATCCCTAATTCAATGCATCTCCCTCCAATGAAGATCATTCAAAAGAATCAACATATATAGCAAATCCATATTCATGCAAACCAGAAATACCCTACCTCAAACTTCAAAGTAGGACTCTGTCAATGAATCCAGCTATTAAAATGATGAAACTATTCCTAGAGCATGCCAATTTCAATTCACCACAGACTCGGTCTAATATTGCTGAAATGAGTCACATCAGACTCAACCAACAACCAAGTATACAAGATTTTGAACACATATTTTGCAGATTATATAAGTTTTCTTTGATTAAGTTATTTCTGTATGGAACAAACCCTTAGAAATCAATTCTTGTACCTCAATAAGGTTTCGATCAACAGTGAGGTGATTCAGAGTAAGGGTCCCAGTTTTATCACTGCAGAGTACATCCATTCCAGCCATTTCTTCAATTGCAGTCATCCGTTTTGTGATCGCACCCTTTGGAACAACAAAAATAAAATTGTAAAGCATAACAAATGATGTTGGTATAGGCAATTTGAGGTCTTGTTTACTTAACAAAACTAAAAATTCATGTTCTTCTCCAAATGTCATCTGCATGACAAATGCATAAGGGTCTGGACCATTCAGTTGGTGTAGGATCATTTGAAGGAAAAGCTGCCTATCTGGCCAAAAGCTAGCCATGGATATGGGTCTCAAGCATATCATCCTTGAAGGGGATGTCCTCATTATCATCAAAGGGTTTAATCAGGATCCAAAGCTTTGTCCTTGGTGCATCAGAAGCATCATGAAAGACTTGCTCCATTGCGACCTCGGCGTCATGGGTTTGAGTCACAGAAACAGCCTCTTTGCTTGCAGGGGTAAGACTGCGTATATCTGACCCTCCCCAGACCCTGCAGTGGCATGAGCCTCATGCACTGGGACTGCCCCTTTTTTTACTGTATTTCCAACTCCCAGGTAAATAGGAAGCAAACTTAGCAGCTCATACCATAGCTAAGTATGGCTGCCAAAACTCTTCTTTTAACAGTGATTCTTGGCCTCCTGCTTGGTTCATAGAGAATTTAAAGCAGGACGCTCCTCATGCTTTTGTTTCCCCTTCTTTCTTTAATGATATCATCTTTACCCCCCACCCCAAAATAAAAGCCTAAAAAGTGGATGATCATAATCACTAGATAAATATGACCTTCCTTTTTCTAGACCATCCAATCAATAGTCCAAAAAAAAATAAAAACTGTTTATTGGATGGTTTAGAAACATTTAATGGGGTTCCTCATCGCTTCTTTGGCACATTTTGATCATTCCACTCCCAGGCATGTGCTCAAGTGCATCACATATTGTGGGAATATTAAAATTTAATGATGAACTTAAATATAGTGTAATTAGTAAAAAATATACCTGTTGAGAGAGGCGATGAGAACCGATTGCAAGTGTAACAGATAATACGGTAGGCATAGCTATGGGAATTCCTCCAATTAAGAGGACAAGGAGGTTGTTAATCCCATTCCTGTATGAACGGTGCTGAATAGGAAACATGACGATGATTTCAAGAATCATTCCTACAGCTATTGAGCAAATGCAGAAGTTCCCAATGGAAGTAAGAACCTGGGGAGAAAACATGTTATTGATCATACATCGTGCCCCAAGTATAAATACATATAGGAACACATAAACAGAGAACATGTGTGGATTAATAGATACACAATCTACACCAAAATGCTCAATTTCGGACAAGAGCATATTAAGAGTTAATTAACCAACTCTGCCAAAACCTTAACGTTATAGGAGATACACAAATTAATATACTTCAACAGACCAATGCATACCTAATTAACCAAATTGTCCTCATTAAAATTGCTATAAACCAAAGATATCACATTATGGAAAAACACCCCTTTAAAGTAGTCATCTTCAGAAATTTAAAATGTTTTAAGATATAGAAAGTGTTTTCTGGGGTTTCAGAAGAAATCTCAAGGGTGCACTTAAATTTCAAGGAGCCTTTCTAAAAGTAGGATTTAAAAAATTTTCTGATTACCTTCTGAAAATGTCCAACAACTTCAGTGGAGTCAACTAAATATGCTGCTTTTCCCAAAAAGGAGTGAACTCCAGTGGCTATAACAACAGATTCAATCTCTCCATGTTTACATGTTGAACCCGAAAAGACTTCATCCCCTGTCCTCTTTGTGACGGCAAGAGATTCTCCCGTAAGAGCTGACTGCATCAGGAAAGTCCATATCAAATAATAGTACCAAAGTATGGCTTATTAAAGTTGTGTTGAATGAGTTAATTAGTTCGATGCTAAACTTTAAAAGGCCATGAAAGAACCATGTAAGAAATAAATAACCAAGATTCAAAATTTTGATTTTGATGGATATTTTTCCCTGGTTTATTATTTAAAATTTTGGTGAAATTTTTTGCTAGAATGTTTCGAAATAATGGAAAATCCATGGAAATTAGAGAAATATTGGAAATAAAAAACATGGAATTTTTTGTGGAGCTTAGGAAATGAAAAAAGTAAGCATGATTAAAAACTTAAGACATGAAAAACTACAAAAGCATATATGTATAACATGTAAGAAATGAATAGGGGAGTAGCTAAGGTGTTACAAAGAAGCTATGGCCCATTATCATCCCCCAAAACAAGGAAATTTTCTTTTCACAAAAAACTCTTACAATAAAGCCATATAAACATGATAAACCAAAACACTACTTTTGCATAATGTTCTCTCTCCACCAATGCCACATAGTTCCAAGCTGGCCATCCCTATCATGCTATAGTATTGCTGATAAACATATCTATAGCACTGAGACCCAAGTCATCATCATGTTATGAAACAAGGCTACTTCTTCACAAGTCAAATTCACGCCTTTTCTTTTTCAAGTTTTGAGATTTAAAGGACATTAGGGAAGTATATTCCCAGCAATGGAAACCTACTTTTCAGAGTCTCAAGCTTTCTATGAAGTGTGGAATGGTAAAAAAATATCCATGAAAAATACAAGTTTTGTGAAGGGTTGCATCAAAACATCACCAATATTCTGATATTTTCAGTCATATACTCTTGATTTTCCCAAAATTAGGGAATATTTACAATCCCCTTGATTTTTATTTCGCATCCCAAAAAGTAGATAAATTTTGACAATTTTTCCCCCCTTGATTTTTATTTCATACTCCCGCAAAGTAGAAAAATTTCGAGAAATTTTCAAAAATTTCTCAAAAAAAATTGAGCGATGATAATAACAAGTTGCTTAAAGTGAAAGATGGAATAAAAATGATCTTCTCAATAGTGTATCATAATCATTTACCTGGTCAATTCTTAATGGGTCACCTTCAAGCAGGCGAGCATCTGCAGGGATGATATCACCAAGCTTTATGCTAATTATATCTCCAGGTACAAGAATAGATGCATCTTGTTCTTGCCAGTGCCCATCTCTGAGAACCTGCATGACAAATTTTTTTTTTTTTCTTCAGGAAAGGGGATCATGTTTCTGAATTCTCAAAAAGAAAGAAACCATAACTCATTGAAAAATATATATATATATATATAAACAGTAAAAGAGTAATCCTTGATGGAAAATGGTTGAGATGACCTCAAAGTATTAGTCTTTAATTTTAACTTTTTTTTTTCTACTTCTTCTTCCCTGCCCCCATTTAGAGTCAAAAGAACTATTTTTAGAAAAAGGAGGTGAGGCTATTGGCCTGGCCTTCCTTCTATATACAAATCTTCCCAAGAGATACATTCTTCAGCAAAAAAGTCAAAATGCTCCTTAGCACTATGTAAAGAACGTACAGAACAAAATTTCAATATCAACATTAAGATACTTGGTATAGATCAGCTGTCTGAAAGCCTCAAAGGATCCTATCAGTTATTTTCCACTTAATCAAGTTATTTGAATCTCCACTAGAGGACTGCAAAGTGTTCCTTGAATATCACCCTTTCCTCCACTTCATTCAAGTCCTTAAATCCAATTGGACTGGAACCTCCAACACCAGCCAGATTGGAGTTGCTAAGCGAGAGAAATCATCAATCTTCAACATTCCTGTATCGTGATTCTCCCATTACGTTGACTTTTGCACTTCCGTACTTCACTATAAATCTCCAGTTCATTTAAAAAATCATCGGATAATTTAGAGATTACACTAAGGCCCAGTCTGGTTGCCATGAATTGCATAGAAAAGAAAAAAAAGGAAAAAAAAATAAAA
>JAOXJP010000003.1:14464887-14487129 GCA_025762735.1 Platanus orientalis | reverse complement strand
AGGTGCGGAAGGAAAATAAATCAAGAATTGAATTTAAACTCACAAATAGCCAAGAAATCAGATAATGGAATTTAAGAAGAAAGGTTACGATGAGAAAGAACAGAAAAGAAGGAGAAAAGAAAGAAAAAAATCAAAAGGGTATTTTTGTAATTTTGGACTGAAAATCCAAAAAAATACCAAAATGCCCCTCTGACGCATCAGAAAATTCTAAAATTTTAATGGCCGTTTCTGATGTATTCTAGAGTTCTACAATTAAAATTTCATTAAATTCCAACAAGAATTGATAGGTTAAATCACGGAATTTCATAAACTTGAAGGTTCTTTAATGGATATTCAATAGGAAGAAGAAGAAGAAAATAGTAAAAAAAAAAAAAAAAGAAATTAAGAAAAAAGTAGAAGATAAGAGAAATACCTTGGACAAAGAAGAACGGTGAGGTAGATACTCACAAGTGCACTAGGGTGCTACAACCCACATGGAGAGAAAGGGGAACCAAAGAGATGACCTCAACCCTTGGAGAGGAGAACATGGTCACAGTCACACCTTGGGAACACCCAAATCTTCAAAATTATTGGGGAAGGGTGCCTTTAAATAGGCTTACAATCTTAAACAATTAGAAACTTGCTAAAATTGGAAACTTCCTTAAAATCCTAAACTTGCTAGCCAAGATATTTAAAACATAAAACCTTCCTAAAAATTAAAATCACTGAAACTTCAAACTTTCTAAAAAATATTATTCTCGTTTTTATTAACACCCCTTTAATAATTTGGTTATAACTTACTCAAATCACTTCTGATTTGTGTAATCTTGGTCTCGTTAGAAAGGTAACTGAATAACCTTTCTAATAACACCAAAATCAAGCCAAAAGGGAAAAGTTTTGACCTTTGAAAAGGTGGGCTAAATATAAAAAACGGGATTACTCTAAAAAAACTCAACCAAAATTTTAGCACTATTGACCTTGCATTGTTTCCTGCATCATTCCCTTAGGATGGAGAGAATTTTGACCTCAAATTTTGATGTGACCTCTCCATCATAGCTTCCAATGGTATAATCCAGGCTCTTCAAGAGTGGCGGATGATGTGGTGAAGGTCCTAGAATAGAGGATGTGTATGCACCTTCAGTCTGGGATGGCTGCTTGAATTTGGATCTCGATCTGGTTCTCTTCTAGGCTTTTGCTCGAGCCAAAATCTACCCGAGCTTTGAGGAATTTTGGGCTTTAGTGATAATCTGCAACATTGTAGGAGGAGGTCCAAGTATAAAGTCTTTAGAAGCATTCTTTCACCTTTGCCTCTTCCTTTTTCTAGCTTTTGACTTTTTCAAGACTTCAAGTTGGCTTTCAGATATATAAACTTGAACTGGAGAAGATGTATGAGTTAGAACTTGTTCAGCCTTATACTTTGCATGTTTCTTTTCAAACTTTTTTTGTAAATCTTGAAATATACGATCTCTTTCTTCTCTTTCTCCCGCTTCTATTTTTCTATCTCTAGCAGTCCGATTTGAAGACAGTTTTGTAGTTTTTTGAGAATCTGATATTCCACACTATAAGGATTAACATCTTCGACCTTTGATATAAATTTAACTCTATCAAGATTCAATCTGATCTCAAATTCTGATCTCCTTTGCAATTTCTACATATACAACTTCCAAGATGGTGGTTCATAATACCTCATGATGTCAATGTAGTCAGTTCAGACAAAACCAGGATTATTTCATAAAAAACCTAGGATTTCAACTAAATGGAACTAACTGATAAAACTTGAAGAATAATAGACACACAAGAATCCAACTAGACAGGAATTAGGTTGAACTTAGCTTTGATATCAAAATTGATGTAGCACAATAGAGAAGATACCAAAAATTGATTGAAAATAATTCCCAAGGCCTCAAATAATTTAAAATAAGGGTGTGAAAGTAAAATAAATCAAGAATTGAATTTAAACTCACAAATAGCCAAGAAATAAGAAAATGAAATTTAAAAAAAAAAGGTTAGGATGGAAAAGAACGAAAAAGAAAAAAAGAAGAAAAAAACCCAAAAGGGTATTGTTGTAATTTTGGACTAAAAATCTAAAAATTATCAAAATGCTTTTCTGACGCATCATAAAATTTTGAAATTTTTATGGTTGTTTTTTACGTGTTACAAGATTCTACAATTAAAATTTTATAAAATTACAACAGGAATTGACAAGTTAAATAACAGAATTTCAAAAACTTGAAGATGCTTTAATGGAGGTTCAAGAGGAAGAAGAAGAAGAAAATGGAAAGAAAGAAAGAGGAGAATAAAAAATTAAGAGAAAAGTAGAAGGACAAGAAGATAAGAGAAATACCTTGGACAAAGAGGGACGGTGAGGTGGATACTCACAAGTGCACTAGGGTGCTACAACCCACATGTAGAGAAAGGGGAACCTAGGAGATGACCTCAACCCTTGAAGAGGAGAACATGGCCACAGTCACACCTTGGGAATACTCAAATCTTCAAAAACTTGTTTATTCTTTTGTAAATTTATGGGGGAGGGATGCCTTTAAATAAGCTTACAATGTTAAATAATTAGAAACTTGTTAAAATTGGAAATTTCCTTAAAATCCTAAACTTGCTAACCAAGTTATCTAAAACATAAAACTTTCTAAAAACTAACTTTCCTAAAAATTAAAACTAATAAAATTAAAGACTTTCTAAAAAAATACAATTCCCATTTTTACTGACACCCCCTTGGTAATTTGGTCATAACTTTCCTAAATCATCTCAGATTTGCGTAATCTTGGTCTCATTAGAAAGGTAACTGAATAACCTATCTAATGACACCAAAATCAAACCAAAAGGAAAAGTTTTGACCCTTGAAAAAGTGGGCTAAACATAAAAAACAGGATTAGTCTTTAAAAAAACCAAAATTTTGGCACCATTAGCCTTGCATTGTTGCTCGCATCACTAATGATGGCATAGTCAGAAAAAGTATGATGAAACAAAACTGCTAAATAGAATGTTTTAAAATCTGGACCAGACTGGATGACCAGGGAACCTGCACCCCTTCAGTTTTGATCCAAGGACGATAATGGGCAGAGGCTCAGCCAGTCTTGCACGGTACCTGAGTACAGGCAATGAGGCCAAATGGACTGGGCTCGACTGAGAATATCAAGCCCAATCAAAATTTGGGCTGGGCCTAGGTGGCTTGATTTCAGACAAGCCTGGCTCAGCCTAATCATATCCATATACATTTAAAATGTAGATACATATATAAACTAAATATTTATACCATTCCCATAATGTAACTTTTTCTACAGGATATCCCCCCTAAAAAAATAAGTTAATTTATAAGATTGTAACTAATTTCATGTTGTAGAGTCAGTCCTAGGGAAAAAATTTATTCCAAGGCAGACCAAGCTGGCTTGTGCATCCCTACAGTCAGGGCTGAGCAAGGCTTGGGCTGACAAAGGGTTACGAATGGGCTGTGGTTGGCCCATCCCATTCCTACCCCTATGTTCAACCCTGACTCAGAAAAGCATATGAAAGTGGTTAAAAAGGTGAACAGAACAGTTAGACAATTGAATTGATTAACTCAGGTGGTCTGATGCAAACTGGATGGTCCACGTATGAAGTTAAAAAATTAAAAAGTGGTTTCTTTTAATTTTAGTTTTATATTGGATGGCCAAAACAGAAATATTGCATTAAAATCTCTTTGTGTAAGCCCTGTGTGATCATAAGGCTAGGATTTGAAAAGAAGGTTGGAATCACCATGCGAGATGGGTACAAGTAAGGTGGGGTTGGGGTCAACCCTAGCCCAACCTGAGAGAACAACTTCAACCCAACCAAATCTCAGGTTGAAGGAGTTCAATCCTAACCCAAACCATTCCCATGGTTCAAAATTTCTATGGAATTTCACTGAAACTTCCCTACTTTTAGGGGTGTAGCTACTCGAATTACCGGAGAATACAAAAGTTCCAAAATTTCTCCAAAAGAATTTTGGAATCACCATGCGATATGGGTGCAACTAAGGTGGGGTTAGGGTCAACCCTAGATGAACCTGAGAGAACAACTTTAACCCAACCCGACCTCAGGTTGAGGAAGTTCATTCCTACTTCTATCCATTCCCATGGTTCAAATTTTCTATTGAATTTGACTGAAACTTCCCCACTTTTAACAGGAACTGTTGTTCGTGGGTTTCGTACAAGAGAGAACTTGGTACAAATTCACAAGGCTTGAAAAAAGCAGAGAGGGGTGTATCAAGGTTAAAGGCTTGGGTTTTGGGTGAAAGCTTGAGCAAACTGTTGTAACACTCTTTACTTTTCCTATTTAGTGAAGGTAAGACTGCATTGCCCAGGGGACATAGGCCAAAGAATCAAACCACATAAGTCTTTGAATTTGCTGTGTTTTGTTTGTTTCTTCTTTGCATTGCTATAATTGAGTGTGTGTGTTAACGCCTGCCATCTTGTAGAGTTCAACCAGATTGACCATCTTGTAGAGTTCAACCAGATTGACCTGACCCGCACCCTTGGCAGGTTTGACATCCATGCAGGTTTTAAAACATTGAATAAATGAAAACAGATGGGACATATCTTGCAGCAAAATACAATTGTGTAGGGTTCCATACTATATGCAAGGTGTAAACCTCCAGAGTGATAGGAAAATTAAATATTGACTTATATCATTTTGTTTTGTCACTGATTTCTCAAACACGTTTTTATTATCAAATCTGCTACTAATGGTAGAATCAGTAACCTTAAAACATGAGTATGTCAGATGCTCCAGATCTGCTAAAATTATATCTTGGCTGTCAGACTATATCAATGCATCCACCTTCCAATGAAGATAATTCAAGAACAATCAGCAATATATATATATATATATATATATATATATAGCAAACCCAAATTCATGCTATCTAGAAACACCCTACTTCAACTGTAGGTCTCTGTTTATGATTCCCAGCTATTAAACTGTATGAAACTGTTCCTATAGTATGTAAAGTTTAATTCACCACAGAGCTGGTCTGATATTTCTCAATGTGTGACATCAGACTCAATCAAGTCTACAAAATTTTGTACAATCTGCAGAAAATTTAGTTTTTCTTTGACCAGTTTATTTCTGTATGGAATAAAAAACCCTCAGAAATCCATTCCAATACCTCAATAAGGTTTCGATCAACAGTGAGGCGATTCAGAGTAAGAGTTCCAGTTTTATCGCTGCAGAGGACATCCATTCCAGCCATTTCTTCAATAGCAGTCATCCGTTTTGTAATAGCACCCTTTGGGACAATAAAGATGAAAATTTTAAAACATGACAAAAAAATTGTTAATATATGGCACAAATGCATGAGGGGATGGACCATTCACTTGATGTAGGATCGTTGGTATTTCTATGATCCAGAACCAGCCTGTAAATGGGTGATCCTAACCACTAGATAACATAACCTTTTTGCTAACCATCCAATCAATGGTCAAGAAAAAAAAATCAGCTTATTGGATTCTTTAGGATCATTCAATGTAGTTTCTGATTCTTGTATGTGGCATGTTTTGATCACCCCACTCCCAGACATGTGCATCAAGTGGATGACATATTTTCGAGGAGCATGAAATGTCATGGTGAGTTTGCATATAGTACAGCTATCAAGAAACGTACCTGTTGAGAGAGGCGATGGGAACCAATTGCCAGTGTAACAGATAATACAGTAGGCATTGCTATGGGTATTCCTCCAATTAAGAGAACTAGAAGGTTGTTAATTCCTTGCCTGTACGAACGATGCTGTATAGGGAACATGACAATGATTTCAAGAATCATCCCCACAGCTATTGAGCAAATGCAGAAGTTCCCGATGGAAGTAAGGACCTGGGGAGAAACATGTTATCAATCATATGTCGTCCCCGAGTATAAATACATAAGACATGCACAGAGTAAACACACACACATGGAAAATGTATGGACTGACTGATGATGTATAATGTTAACCAAAATGCCTGATTTCCAACATGACCAATGCAGACCTAATTTACCAAATTGGCTTCATTACCATTGAAAAAAGACAAAGATGTCACAGCATGAAAAAGCATCCTATTTAAGTATTAATTTCCAGATTTTTTTTTTTGTTTTGAAGCTAATGGAAAATATTTTCTGCAGGTTCAGAAAAAATCACAAAGGTGCACTTGAATTTCAAGGAACCCTCTCTAGAATTAGTAATAAAATATTTTATGATCACCTTATGTTTTGCCTGTATGAAAAAAGCTAGTCCAGCAAGAGAAAAAAATAATGTAGTCATGTACTCAGTGCCAGATGAAAAGAGGTCCATTGACTTATTTAGGATTGCCTATTTTTAAAGGCTGAGTGGAGAGGGAACAGCACATTAGTTAAACATTTTAATAAGAGACTTGATGGTTGGCAATCAAAATTTATTTCCAGTTGGTGGAAAGATTACCCATATAAGACATATGCTTTTTAGTATTCCCATCCACACTTTATTGCCTATAACAATCTCCAAAATAATTCTTCATCATATTGAAAATCTGATGGCTGAATTTTTGTAGGGAGATGAAAGGAACACCTTTCAAAATTTTGGAACACAGTTTTCTCTCTAAGGCTTGGGCAGTTGGAGTCTACAAGATATGGATAAAAGATACAAAAATGAAGTTGGTCTAGGAAAATTATATGACAGCTAAGTATAAAGACAAACTCAGGAGACTTCAGAAAATGGTACTGGAGGATTGATGCAGGCAACAATGCAAGACTTATGTATATGCCGCCCCACAAGAGAGCCAAATTTAAATTTATATGTTATGTGGG
This sequence comes from Platanus orientalis, assembly GCA_025762735.1. Lineage (NCBI taxonomy): Eukaryota > Viridiplantae > Streptophyta > Magnoliopsida > Proteales > Platanaceae > Platanus > Platanus orientalis. The sequence goes on along the minus strand of JAOXJP010000003.1, from coordinate 14,480,364 downwards.
GTCAATTCAAATTTTTGAACGGGTGGATTAATTTTGTAATAAGGTCAATAGTGTCATGGTTAGTTTAGTTTTTTTGGGTTTTTAGTTGTAATCCCGTTTTTCACTTTTGACCCAATTTTTCTATGGCCAAAACTTGACTTTTTGGCTTGATTTTGGTGTAATTAGATATGTTATTCAGTTACCTTTTTAATGAGACCAAGATTGCGCAAATTCGAGGTGATTTGGGAAAATTATGACCAAATTACTAAGAGGTGGTCACTAAAAACGATTATAATGTTTTTTGGAAGTCTTGTGTTTTAGTTTTTAGGAAACTAAGTTTTTAGTAGGTTTTATGTTTTTAGAAAACTTGGTTAGTAAGTTTAGGATTTTAGGAAGTTTCTAATGTTAGCAAGTGTCTAATTTTTTAAGTTTGTAAGTCTATTTAAAGGCAACCCCTCTCCCATAATTTGATAGTGAAGAATAAACAAGTTTTTGAATATTTGGGTGTTCCCAAGGTGTGACTGAGACCATGTTTTCTTTCTCTAAGAGTTGATGCCATTCATGGCTCCCCTATCTCTTCTTCTTCCATAGGTGTAGCTGCAAGCTCCCTCTCTCTTTCAAGGTATATTTCTATTCTTTTTCTTTATCTCTTAATTTTCTCATAAATTTTTCTTTCTTTCTATATTACTTTCTTCTCATTCTTTCTGTCATTATTTTTCTTTCTTCTTATTTTTTCTTCTCTTGAAACCTCCATTAAAGCACCTTCACCTTTTTATGAAATTCTTTTATTTGACCCATCAAAGGAACATTTTGGTACTTTTTGGATTTTCTATCCAAAATTACGAAAATACCCTTTTGGGATCTTTTCTCATATTTTCTCATCTTTTTTTTGTTCTAACTCCTTATTTTTTTTTCTGTGATTTTAATCTCTGATTTCTAAATTTTTGTGGCTACTTGAAGTACTAAATTCCATTCTTGAAAAATTTTGCTTCCGCACTATAAAGCTAACCATTGTTTGAGGGTTTTGGAATTACTCTACATTAAATTTTGGTATCTTCTCCCTTGTACTGCATCACCTTCCTAATTGAACAACAATTATGAATGAATCTGAAAGTTAAGACACATAGATCATCAAGAGGAGTGACTTTGTTCTCAAAGATTCTCTTGTTTCTCTCCTTCCACACATTCCAACTCATGGCTCTAGGGAGATAATTCCCAACTGCCTTAGGGTTCTTCAATCCCACTAGTCTCCACCCAGAGAGCAGGTTTTTAAGGTCGTGCGGGAAGACCGACACCCCCCCCCCATATGGACAAGGAAGGAACTCCACAATTGATGTTCGAACACAATTCTTGGTTCATCGATTATTCCTTTGAATAGCAGATTAGACATCTGTTTGTTTAATTCCACCCTCTCATTTTTAGGTTTTCCATGGTGATAATTTTACCAGAATGAAATTCTAAAGGAAAATAGAAGGGATTCCTTTGCACCACGCACTCTTGTAGGGAAATGGGAAACCAAATGATCTTCCCAAAGTTGAGCAAAAAGATTTGATTGTGAATTTTACCTTTTTTTAAATCTTTGGTCCAAGTCCTACTATCTCTCTCCCAAGGATTCGGATTTTGATTTTTAAAAAAATCTAGAACTGCCAACTCCTCCACCTCCTAATCATTTAAATTACTGTGGAACTTAAGATCCCACATCCGCTCTCAAATATTCAAATTGAAATTTGAGGCAATCATCCCATCTCAGTTAATTTCTACGGAGTATAGATTACTAAAAGACTCTTTCAATAGATATTTTCTAATCCATTTGTCTTCCCAGTTTTATCTCTTCTCCTAACCCCAACCTGGATCTTATGTACTTTTGGAACTTCTCTTTCCCTTAAACAATAGATTTCCAAATACCGAAATCATGACCTCTTTGCCAATCCTTAGGATCCCAAACCGAGTCCATGCCATACTGAACCACCATTACTGTTCTCCTCCCTTTCTTTTCCAAATCACTATAACCATTTTCCTAAGAGGGCCACATTATGATGCCCTACTTTATTAATTCCTAACCATTCTTCTTTCAAAGGCCAAAAAATTGAATCCCAATCCACTGAGTGGAATTTCCTTGCTTTCTCTTTGTCATTCTACAGAAAATTTTTAAAACATCTCTCAAATTTTGATGCTACCCAAACTGGGATGGTGAACAGAGATAGCTTGTAATTCGACAAACTTAATAGGGAGCATTTGAGAAGAGTCAGTCTACCTCCTTTCGAAAGCATATGAGCTTTCCAAGACTCTAACCTACCTTTCACACGCTCAACCATTGGATCCCAAACAACTTTTGCTTTGAATCTAGAGCCTAGAGGAAGGCCTAAGTTGAGGGGAATTTGCCAATTTTACACCTAAGGATCCCAGCCAAAGTCCAAATATTTTCCATCTCCTCAACCACAAAGATTTCAAGCTTGGTCAGATTGACTTTAAGCCCTGTAACCGCCTTAAAATACTTAGAAGGCACCTTAAACACCTTCTAATTGCTACACCTTCTAATCATGGTGTTGTTTGCAAATTGTGGATGTGAGATTTTAAATCTCTCGCTACCCACTTGAAATCCTAAGTAACCTACTTTGAGCTTTCCTAATCATATGACTTAGGGCCTCTATGACAATGATAAAAGGTCAATCTGATGTGGGATGTATCAGGAAGGGGTTTGTTTTATTGGACTATGCAGAGGGTAGAAATCAGAAATTAAATAAGCCCAATTTTGGACCAGGGGCAATTCTGTAATTTTATCAGATTGGGTAAAATTACCGAAATACCCGTCATGCATAAGAAAATTAAAGGACAGATTTTGACTTGTAAAATTGGACTACGTTCAAAATTTTATGAATTTTGGACTTGAATTGATAGGTCAAATCATAAGAATATCAGTCAAAGTACACTTTTATACAAGAAACCCAAACCAGAATTAGGATTTTTTCTAATTAAACTCAGAAAATCAGGGGTTTCAGATGAGGCTTTGAGGGCTTTGTTAGAGCTATGCTAGAGGAACAAAACCCCTCAAAGAGATTGAGAAAAAGAGAGATCCTAATGAGGGGAGATTTCTGATATTTATAAACCTAGAAAATATATCTGATTCACAGTGTTGAAGATGTTAATTAATGATAATAACAGAAAAAAAGAAATTAAAAGAACTTTAGAAAGAGATTAAGGAGAAAATGAAGAAGAAGAAACCTGGTCAGGTATGGGCAGAATGGTGCCTGTTGAAGGTCAACGATTTGTCCCCTTTTTTTGTAGCTCAGAAAATGCAATATATTTATATCAGGTGCAGCAGCTTCAATCCTTATGCAATATCAGTCCAGAAGATGGACTTTAAGAATTCTATCAGATTGGATTAAGAAAATAAAAGAAAGAAGAACGATTAGAGGGGAAGGGAAGGAAGATAATAGAGGAAAGAAGAAAGAAGAAGAAGAAAAAAGGGAAGAGAAGGGTTGATCAAGTGGAAAATAGGGTGGGGGAAGAAGAGTGACTAATGGGGTGATGTCATCGGGTTGGGCAGAAAAGAGAGTTGAATTCTAATATTATGTTCTTTTGCAAGAAGAAAAAAAAAAAAAAAATAGAAGAAAGAAGAATAAGAAGAGGAAGAATGAGAAGAAGAAATGATCGTATGGAGAGAAATTGTGTGTCTCCTACTCTACACCACTAGAGTATTATTTATATTTTTCTCAATGGTATATTGTATATAGTATATATACATTAATATGATGACATTTATACCTTGACACTTCTTAACTTCCCCTTAAACTGGGGAATAGATATCTCTCATTCCCATCTTGCTCACAACATCATGAAACCTAACTCCATTTAACCATTTTCTAAGAACATTTGCCAGTTGGTCTCTAGTTTTCACAAATGGAGTACAAATCCATCCCCATTGTAATTTCTCCTTGATAAAATGACGATCTACCTCAATATGTTTCGTCCTATCATGTTGTACTAGGTTATATGCAATGCTTATAGCAACCTTATTGTTACAGTATTAGGCCATAGGATGAGGAACAGAAATACCTAACTCTAGTAATAATTCTTTTAGCCATAAAAGTTCACACACACCATATGCCATGGACTTGAACTCAGCCTCTGCACTGGATCTAACAACCACAACCTGTTTCTTACTCTTCCAAATAACTAGATTTCCTCCCACAAAAGTGCAATAACCCGAGGTGGAGCGTTTATCAATGACTGATTCTTCTCAATCTGCATCGATATACACATCCACTCTATGATTTCCATGAGAAGAATAGAACACACTTTACCCTGGATAACTTTTGAGATATCTGAGGATCTGATAAGTGGCCTCCATATGAGCAAGTGTGGGAGAATGCATGAATTGACTAACAAGTAACAACATTGACTGCATAAGCAATGTTAGGTCTAGTCAATGACAAATATATGAGACACCCCACGAGGCGTTGATATCTCCCTGCATCAATTAATTGATCATCTGGATCCTCCTTGAACCTGTGATGTGGATCAATGGGAACCATAACTGGCTTACAACCAAGTATCCCTGTCTCTATTAGGAGGTCTGGCATATACTTCCTTTGAGACAAAAAAATACCATTTTTTGATCTTATAACCTTTATACCCAAAAAATACTCGACTTGCCCCAAATCCTTAATTTCAAGTTCTCTTGTTAACTTTGTATTCAACTGCTTCATATTCACCGTTTCCAGTAACCACTATATCATCAACATAAACAATCAATGCTGTAAGCTTGGTTTGCACCCGTTTAACAAATAAAGTATGGTCACTTTGACATTGAGTATACCCATTCTTTAACTTTGTCAATCAAAACCTGTCAAACCAGGCTCAGGGAGATTGCTTTAAGCCATACAATGCCTTAATTTACAAACCTTTTCTTTACCTTCAGAATGCTGAAAACCAGGTGGGGGCTGCATGTACACACCTCTTTTTCTAGATCACCATTTAAGAATGCATTCTTTACATCGAACTGATATAGAGGCCAACTTTCCGTAGCAATAAGTGAGATGAGTACTCTAATAGAGTTCATCTTGGCAACTGGAGCAAATGTTTCCTAGTATAATTAAGTGAAGCCTTTTGCAACGAGTCTTGCTTTATACCTTTCCACTATACCATCAGCTTTATGCTTCATCGTGAATACCCACTTACCCTGAATAGGTTCTTTACCTTGGGAAGATTGACCATTTTCCATTTGTGATTTTTTTCAAGTACTCTCAAGTCTCATCTCCTCCATTGTAGCTTTTCAATGTGATTGTGAAAGAGCCTCTAACACATTTTGAGGAAACAAAGGAAAAACTATGAAAGGATGGTGACAAGTGACTCAAGGAAACAAAGTTAGAAATAGGATCTTGGTATAGGACCTAACACCCTAACGAATAATAATTGGAACATTAATATAATCAAAGAAAGTATCTGAAGGGGAAACATTTAAGGAAGGAACAATACCTGTTCAGGGATAAGGATCCAAAGAGGCCTATTGACTGGGAGCTTGAGATAGAAACTTGTCTTGTTCCTTGTCTTTGTCCCACTCCTTTTCTTTTCCTTTCCTTGAATACTCAATTTTAGTCTCCTCTCCTTAAACACTAACATCCTTATGATCACTACCATGATCACCAACATCCTTAGGACCACCACCATGATCAAAAAAGAAAAATGAAGTGGGTTATGGAACATGCAATAGACACAAAAGACATTTACCAACATTCTCCCCTTCAGAGAAGTCTTCTTGGAAGAGAAGAAAGGAACCTCTTCAAAAAACGTCACATCTCGAGAGACCATACACTTCTTAGTACTTGGATGATGACACTTATACCCTTCTGATATGCAGCATATTCAAGGAAGATACATTTGAGCGCTTTAGGGTCCAATTTAGTGCAATCAGATTTAGAGATATGAACATAACATATAAGTATATAACCCAAATGTCTTTAGAGGCAGAGGAAGCGAAGTAGAGGAGGACAAAAAAGGCTCAATGGGGGTCTTAAACTGAAGGACCCGTGAAGGCATGCGATTCATGAGAAAAGCCACAGTTTGCACCGTTTTAGATCAAAAGGTTTTGGGTACATTCATGGTAAACATTAGGGCACCGGTGTTTTCAAGTAAATGATAGTTTTTTTTCGTTCTGTAATATCATTATGTTTTAGGATGTCAAGACATGTAGTCTGATGAATGATACCAGACTCATTAAAAAAGAAAGTAAGCCCTCCAAATAAGTATTCCCCTCCATTATTTGATCGAAAAACACGAACTTTAACATCAAATTGGGTGGATACCAATTGAATGAATCACTTTACTGTAGAAAAGATAACTTTTGGCTTTCAATAGATAAACCTAAGTGGTTCTACCATAATTATTGACAAATGTGACAAAATAGCGAATACCAAACATAGATACTGTAGGGGAAGGTCCTCACACATTAGAATGCACTAGATCAAAAGGAGATGTACTTCTTGTATGACTAATAGGGTAGACTGAACGACAATGCTTTGCCAGTTCATAATGTAACCGAGAATGGGAAGAAAATGACCGAAGAAACATCTTTTTAAGTAAAGTAAAAGAGGGGTGGTCTAGGCTGTTCTACCATTGTAACAACTCTTCAAGATTACTCTTATTCAAACTCTTCGGTAGCGTAACAACTAGTTAAATAGGTGAAGCTACCATAGATGAAGTATTCAACAAGTACAAACCATCATGCTCAAACCCCCGACCAATCATTCTCCCATCTCCAAATCCTGAAATATACAATGAGAATGAAGAAAGATAATACTACAATTAAGAGATTTTGTAATATGACTAATAGACAGAAGATTAAGGGAAAAATTAGGGACATGAAAGATGAAAGATAAGTGCAAAGGACTAGCAACAATGTTACCTTTATCGGCTATAGAGGAATAAGATCCATCGACTATACAAACCTTGTACCTCCTTGAACACACAAGAGAAAATGAAAAAAAAGACAACATACCAGTCATATGATGTGATGCTCCGAAATCAATAACCTAGGAACTAGAGAGAGTAGAGAAGGATGCATTAAGAGTTAAGAGAAGGATTTAGTTGAGCCATTACTTGACATCAGATGTAGTGGGTGTGGTAGAGATAGTAACTTGAGACTCAAAAAATGGCCTTGAAGTTATAAAGTGCACACTAGATCAGCTGTTGCCAAATTGGCTACTAAACTGACCTCTAGGAAGAGTACGAGTCTGAGCCTGGGAATTTGGAGGACAACCATGAAGGTCTCGGCATCTGTTCTTGGTATGACGACTATGCCCACGGTATTCACACATATCTACCACTAAATTGACCGTCGTCGCCATAATTACGATTACCACCTCTTTGATTGCCTCTTCTGCCGGTATCAACACTCCAAGAAGTATTACATGTCTTGCTCACATCAGACGTGATGATAAATTATCATTTGCAACAAAAAACCAAACAAGCACCAAAATATCACAACCAAATTTTAAGACCCCAGCTTGAAGGCTTGAATTCCTATTACACTGCTGTACACTGCCATCCATCATTCTTGATCCACTGGAGGTATGCTTATCTTAGACATATCAGTTTGCAGTAGATACAATACCTATTGGTAAACAATCACACAACACATACAACCTCCACAACCTCCGAACACCAACACAAAGGAGATTGAGTCTCACTAACACCACTCATATACACAACACTTCTCACGTAATCAACACATAGGGTTTGAAGCACATCCACACCACTTACTAGAGAAACAAGGAGGCATAAACCAAATCATACCCACACGTGTGCAAAAAAAAGATCAGAAGTCAAAACTAGGAAGTCTACTTGAAAGAGGCGACGTTAAGCTTGCTTCACGAAAATGAAAAAAATTCTCTCAAATTGAAACCAAATCAAACAACGTTTTTTTTTTCCTGCTTAATCTCCATTAAAAAACGATAAGTCCTTTTGATGCAATCGTGCTCAAACTCTTCCTAGTTGATCGGATCGAGCAAATCATAAAAAAATTGGATTTTATGGGAAAAAAACCTTAAAAAAATACTTAGAATGATAAAAAATTATATGCAAAAATGATAATATTTTTTCATAAATTACCACAATTTGAACCCCAGTTTCCTCAACCTTTGACACCTATACGTACATGCTGATGTCAGCCGTACGAATGCTGATGTCAGCCCTGTTTTTAAACTCCGTCGTGCTGCCTTCACTATAGATCAATTCTCCTTGGCTCTGATACCAAGTTGAATTCTAATATGATTTGCAAGAAGAAAAAAAAAAAAAAAATACAAGAGAGAAGAAGAGGAAGAATGAGAAGAAAATATCATATTGAGAGAAATTGTGTCTCTTACTCTACACCACTAGAATATAATTTATATTTTTCTTAATGGTATACTATGTATAGTATATATACATTAATATACTGACATTTATACCCTTACACTTCTACAAAGAGAGAAGAGGGAAAGAAAGAGAAGGGGTTGACAAGAGAGACAAAGAGGGAAGAGAGATACCAATTGTGGAAAGTGGAAACCACAATTTTATTAAAAAATATTCTTCTTCATTGATGTCGTATAAGGGGAATGGGGGTGCCTTTTAATGGCTTACAACCACTGAAAAAGAAACTTGTCAAAATAGGAAACTTCTAAAGACTAAATTTTCCTATATCTAAAATTTCTAAATAATTAAACTAACAAAAAAAAAACTACTAAAACATTCCTAGGCTGACGACCACGTGGAAGGGGCCCACATGTTGCCAAAAACTCTTACTTTATTACAAAGGACATCCCTAAAAATTAAAAAAAGACCTGGCTCTAAGGCCTTATTACAAAAAAAACCCTTACAACTTGTACCCCCACAACTAGTACATTCTAGGCCCCTTTTCCTTGGGCTTGGGTATCCACAAAGGATATGCCTTATCCAACCATGCAATCGATGCTGCATCACAATCCCCTAGAGTTAGAGAAGTAGTCTGCTTGACTGCCATTGACCAAAATGGAGAAATAACTCGATCATATACACAATCTAACCCATTTTCTTTATTTATGTCCAAACCCCATTCTCCTTAGCATTTAATCCAAAATTTTCTAGCTAACATGATCATTAGCCTTCTCATGATGAAGCTTATACAAAATGCCTTTCTTTTTCTTCTTCCTTCTAGCATCAATGCACTTGTTTACCACTAAAGCATCATCTAGAATTTGTCTCTTGATGACGAAAGTGCATTGCGAAGGAGAAATAATTGGATCCAAAACCGCTTTAAAGCCTTTTGGACAAGACTTGAAAATGATTTTGTAGGCATTCCCACTTATACTAATCAGCCTAAAATCTTTCAACTCTCTTGTAGTAGGCTTTTTTGGGATCAAAATTATGAATACATTATTTGTATCCTTGTCTAACGTATCATTCCAAATTTTTTTATCAATCACTTTCATGTAATCCTCCTTTATGAAATTCCAACATCTTTGGAAGAACGACATCAAAAAATGATGCAGCACACAACTCAAGTATGGGTTAGCTACTATGGAAAGCTAAAGGGTTCAGATTTCATGGTCAAAACATCAAGGGTCTCAGGCTTATGGCGGCAATAACAGTGTACTCTTTGATGTAACTCATACACAATCAATGATAATGTTTTTCCATCATTAACATACCATCTTGATCATCATCCACATAGAAACAGTGATGCAGCATGCATGTAGGTTAGTGGGTGTGTGCTCAAGAGGCAGGAATAAAATTGATAAATTAGTAAGGAAAAAATAAAAAATATTCCTACTTGTAAATTCACATGTTAATTCAAGTGATCATTTAGAGTGTATTCATATGCATGAAAGGGGTTAGAGTTCACAAAATTCCTAAACAAAGATAAGACCTAAACTATATGCTAGGTTATCCAACGGATTTAGAGAGCAATGATGTCAGATTGCTGGCCTGGAAAATTTAATGTGGTAATTAGAACTAAAAAAAATTTACAACAGTGATGTTTAATATGGGAAAAGCATCCAAGGTGATCATGGGTATGTATGGGAATATACCAGGCAGAGTTTAGTCTAATTATGGTCTTCAAGTAATGTAGAAAAGACTGTAGGATGTGATCAAAATTTCATATTATCCATCACAGGACATAGGCCACATATCCCACAAATCACTACATTTAAGGAATTTGAAATAAGGGCCAAAAGGAGGAATCAGCACCTGTAGCTATGAGGTGTTCAGAGGCTCCAAGGTATCAAAAACCTCCCAAAAGAGTTGATGGTTGCAGCGGGTAAGCAATCCCCCGAAATCAGACTTATGAGTGAAGTCACGCCTGATGCTTATGAAGATGGGGAGCACTGGCTGTAAAACTGAGGACCAGCACCTTAATCTGCTTCCAATGGTGTCGCCTGGCCAAGTAAGTCCTTGTGAAGGTGCTGATTAACTCAAAACTCTAAAGAGTTACATCTGATGTTGATTTTCATACGAATACTTTGTTTTTCAGTCAGCAAAAAAATCTGAAAATAATAACTAGGAAAGAAGATTGAAAGAGGTAGAAGACCTTTGACCCAAGGGGAGAGGGTGTAGCCTCCACTACCACTGTTTAACTAGGGTTTTCCCTAGACCCATTCCAAGGTTTTGTCGTTCTTCAGCTGTAACAAACAAGATGAAGAAAAGGCATAGCGTGAGAAACAATTTTTATTCAAATATTCCAACATCAAGAGAGAACTGGTTGTGGGTTGCTCTTATAGAGTCCCACGACTAGGTTTACAATAAAATCCCAAGTTTAGACTAAAATATCCCTAATCCAGGAAATGCCTACCCAAAATAACCCCCAACTATAATAAATAACAAATAGACCCTATATAATCAAATAAAGATTAATCTACCCTCAAAATTCTGTGCCCCCCTCTAGATGAGACACAATCAACATAAATAAAATAAAAAAGTAAATAAAATGCTGTGTGCATGGACCAATGATCATCTCGGTCATGACGTCCACATCAAACGGGTTCTCAGGACTGTTATCTAACAGCCTGTATGCAGGTTTGTTTATTTAACTGAATTCACACTAAGATAATCTCTAAAGAACATCCACGATTGGCAATCTCAAGACAATCCAATGGATACTATTAGGTCCAGGTTAAGGCCAGCAGATATAGCTTCCAATAGGGAGTATGGGTTTGGGTTTTGAATAAAAGAAACAATATGAAAGGGATTTATTAAGCAGTGCAGGTATATATGGGTTGGTAAATTAGGTTTCTTATAAGGAAACCCAACAACAATAGACTTAATGTCTGGCCGCAGGTATATAGGTTCTTGAAGATGGGAATTTGAGTAGAAAATCAATAAAAAATAATAAAGGGGTGGGTTTATGTATGGCCGACTGGTTAATGGGTATGATTTAGGTTTGAGGGTGGAGCAATTCAAAGGATGATGGAGGATGCAAGATAAAGTATGATGGATATAAGGTTTGCAGGTGTAATGATGAAAAACCAGAAAAAAATAGATGAGGAGAGGAAGAAGAAGAAAAATAAGATGGAAGAAAGAGATAGGGGTTTGTACTTGTAAGAAATCACTAACTCACTCCCTTGGAAACCACCAACCAAGGTTCAAGCCTAGACACCAAACTTGAGGGAAAAGTTCTAGTCGTGAAAAACTTAGTAAAATTCATTCATTTAAGGAAATAAGAAGGGCAGGGTTTGTCTTATAGGCCACAATTTGGCTGAGAGAATTCCCTTTTACAATTCAATTTTATCTAAACTTGCTAAAATTAGCAACTATCTTATTCTAAAATTTAAGATAAGACTTACTAAATACTTATCCTAAGAGGCCAAAACGTGTGGCTCTCTTGTGGTGGTCGACCAGTCCTATTCCTCTTAATAAAAAGGCTTTACAAAATTTACCAAAAACAATAACTCTTATTCCTATCATGTCCTGACTCTTAATACTTAATAACATAAGAAATAAAACAATAAAACCCCCTAATAGAGGGTCCAAACAGCATGTAGCCTTCTCCCTTTGACATGTCTCATGTGTATCAATATTGTCCTCTTGTGTGGACCCCATTAGGCCATGTGTGGGTCCCATTTTGCCTGCCATTTCCTCATCAAAACCCCCTTATTCGAAAAAACTTGACTTTGAGTTTTGTAAAGGAAAAGGATCAACATCCTTGAAGGATTCGAATTAATCAACCACAAACCATATCCTCCTATAATGAAATTATGATGTAACAATATTGTCTTGAAAGCATTTGATATTGGAAAGATGTCATTGTAAGTAGCTGTCTCTGATAATGAGTTGGTAATAGAAGTATCTCGTAATACATAACTAGCTGAATATGAACTGGATCCACTAAATCTGGAAACACTAATGGCTCATGGGATGATGCACTGTTTAGAATGGACTGAATCCTGTTTTGTACTGGAATTAGAACCTCATCAGATGACTGATTACAAACTGGGACAACAATGCTCATACCTGGCTCAACAATAGTCACATCACCTTCATGGCCACTAACATCTTCAACTTCGACCTATTCATCACTTTCCTAAACTTCAACCTTTGTGTTTTTTTTTTTTTCTACACTTTGCATCTCGTTATTATGTACTACAATCTCAGACTTGGAATCAACAATCTCTTCATTCTTCTTCTGCTTAGCAAGTTGATATTCATCAACAAATGTTTGAATTTTATCTGACAAATCTTGAACAAATGGTACTACACCAACAAGCTTCACTTGAAAGCAATAATATACTCCCCAATCATAAATTCGCAGAATATTAGTGGTCTTGTTGACAGTAACTTTCCTCTCAGCCTACCACTTATTGAGTTATTTCCTAGGATCACTTGATGACCCTCTAAAATGCTTTCATGTAAGAAGCACTTTGCATCATCAATGTATTCTCCACTCTCAAACTAGATAATAAAGTGACCATCCTTATAGTAACAAAAGGATCTTGCTTTAGGATGTTGTGAAAGTTTCTTAGCTAAAGAGGTTGAGATGATATTATCCTCATAGTAATTGTTGAGTATGACCCTAATACGCTTTCCATGAGGGAAAGTAAAAGGGTACTTAACTGTGAAACCCATTGTCTTTATATCATCTTGCTAAAGAGTAGGAACTACCTTTGGAGTTTCTTGGACAACAAAGAGTGTAGCAATCTGCCAAAACTGTAAAGGTGAATGATCATCGACACTGAAGTGCAGCAAGCACTAAACTCAAATAACAATTCTGGGGTGTTTTGATGGGCAGCAACAATACTTCTTTCAAATAGTAACCCTTCACGCAGACTGATATTCTAAGTAGTGGACAGCAATCACATATATGCAAGTGCGAAGTCTATGGTGTAGCTTGAGCAACAACACTGTGTGAATGTCTCGGATAGCAAGCCTGATATCAATTCTGGTTGTATTCTGTGGGAAACCTGTAGTAGCAAATACCGAAAGGATTATCCTTGAAACCCTTTGAATCTGATGAAGTAACAGCCAGCCAGTCACAGATTCCCAAAATCAGCATACATTCATGGACCACACTAAGGCTTCATGTACTCTTCAGGTTCTGATGCTCCAGCAGAATTTGAAGAACCCAATAAAGGTTTTAAAACTGGGCAACAATAGCTTGTATTCAACCAGCAGCAGTAAACTGTCAAGGACACTTTCTAGTGACTAATTTGGGCCCTTTCCACAAGTTGTGTACTTGTATATATTCTTCAACACACTGAATACCCAGTAGTTGCTTCCAACAGTAATTCTTCGAATGAATTGGAACTGTAAGAGGTGATTATTTGATACACACACAGAATAACTTTCAATAGCAGCACTTTATGTAAGAGGCTTATCTCTAGTAACACCCATGGGGAAAAAGCTGCTGGCCATATGTCCAAGGACTCCAACTAAGTAAGAACTAACTGAAACCTGGCTCTGATACGAAATTTGATGCAACACACAACTCAAATATGAGTTAGGTACTATGGAAAGCTAAAGGGTTCAGATTTCATGGTCAAAACATCAAGGGGCTCAGACTTATGGTAGCAATAACAGTGTACTCCTTGATGTAGCTCATACACAATTAATGATAATGTGTTTCCATCATTAACACACCATCTTGATCATCATCCACATAGAAACATGCTCTCAGGATTATTATCAAACAGCTTGTATGCAGGTTTGTTTGTTTAACTGAGTTCACACTAAGATAATCTCTAAAGAACATCCATGATTGGCAATCTCAAGACAATCCAATGGATACTATTAGGTCCAGGTTAAAGCCAATAGATATAGCTTCCAATAGGGAGTATTACTAAAGGATCAACATGGGAATAGGCTGCTGCAGGTGTTGGGAACAATGGGCTTTGGGTTTTGAATAGAAGAGACAATATGAAAGGGGTTTATTAAGCAGCCACAGGTACATATGGGTTGGGAAATCAGGTTTCTTATAAGGAAACCCACCAACAACAGACTTAATGTCTGGCCGCAGGTATATGGGTTCTTGGAGATGGGAATTGTAGTAGAAAATCAATAAAAATAATAAAGGGGTGGGTTTATGTATGGCCGACTGGTTTAGGTTGAGGATGGAACAATTCAAAGGATGATGGAGGATGCAAGATAAATATGATGGATATAAGGTTTGCAGGTTTAATGGTGAAAAACTAGAAAAATAGATGAAGAGAGGAAGAAGAAGAAAAGTAAGATGGAAGAAAGAGATGAGGGTTTTGTACATGTGAGAAATCACCAACTCACCCCTTGAAGATCACCAACCAAGGTTCAAGTCTAGGCACCAAACTTGAGGGAAAAGTTCCTGTTGTGAGAGACAAGAACAACAACAGAAACTTAATAAACTTCATTCATTAAGAAAATAAGAAGGGAAGGGTTTCTCTTATAGGCCACGATTTGGCTGAGACAATTCCCTTTTACAATTCAATTCCATCTAAAATAAAACTTATTAAAATTAGCAACTATCTTATTCTTAAATTTAAGAAAAGACTTGCTAAATACCTATCCTAAGAGGCCAAAATGTGTGGCTCCCTTGTGGTGGTCGATCAGCCCTATTCCTCTTAATAAAAGGGCTTTACAAAATTGACCAAAAACTATAACTCTTATTCCCATCATGTCCTAACTCTTAATACTTAATAACATATGAAATAAAACAATAAAATCCACTAATAAAGGGTCCAAACAGCATGTAGCCTTCTCCCTTTGACATGTCTTATGTTTACCAATATAGTCCTCTCGTGTGGACCCCATTAGGCCATGTGGGGGTCCCATCTTGCTTGCCATATCCTCATCAGAAAACCGTCTAGCCTTGGAGACTTATCACCCCATGGTTCAAAATTTCATCGAAATTTCCCCACTTTTAGAGGTGGCGAAATGAAATACCAAGGAATATAATAATTCCAAAATATCATTGAAATTTATGCAAAATTCCCTCAATATTAACTAAAGATAGGTGAAATATTAATGATTTTTTTTATATATATACTTTAAAAAAAATAAATCTGTCCAAGCTAAAAC
>JAOXJP010000003.1:14424478-14445168 GCA_025762735.1 Platanus orientalis | reverse complement strand
TGTGTATAAGAGACAGATACACTACTTAAAATATATTTTGTCAAAATTTTCCATTTTCTATATTTTTTATTGTATTTATATATTGTATCTTAATCTACCATTTAGCAGCATTCACTTACCATTTAATAGTGCCAATCTATCATAGAAATATGTGGTTTGAAAACGAGGGAGAGAGAGATAAGAGCGAGGAAGAGGAGAATGAAGATGAGAATAGAAATGGAAATTTTAGGGTTTTTTTTAAAGATATATTTTATAGAAAGGTATGATGGGAAGTAATGATATGTTTATTTACTGCATGCCAATTTTATTCGACATATATATCTTTCAGTCCCCTTTTTCCCCTTTTTCTTGTTTGATTTATTTTCTGCCATTTCACTAAACATTGTTTCTGTTTTTGCAAAAATCTACAAGGAACCTCATAAATGAACATGAGAAGTTGTCTGGATATTGAAACTCATAACATCTAGCTAGTTTGATCGAGGCCGATCAGAACTAGTTTTCAAAAGTACAACATATATGACACTACCTCCGTGAGAGATTGACAATCCCTTCCCAAAAGTACTCCAGTGTCAACAACTAGTATCAGTAGAGAAGAGAATGAGAAGCATTTACCAACTTCAAGTCTGACCTCGTGGGTCGGGGTGGGGAATTAGAATTAACCATGGGTCCATGTGTGAATTGAATTCAATGAACAACACCAATGATCCACATCAAATAAACCAACATGAAAACCATCAGTGGATTTCGTAGTCGTCGACTTGTAGCCGACGAAGAAGTACTGGGGCTTCTCCGAGGCTTCCCCTGCTTGCTCAAGTCGATCATTATCTCAAATCGGCAATTTCCTTGAGATGGATCCGTAGTTGTAATAACCGATAAATTAGAGAATTGGCATGCCTCCTTTTTCTGATTTTGTGTCTGATAGTAGATATTAAAAGCATATGAAGCATTGCTCTTAACATCCAACCCGCTACAAGACGACCCATATCCGAGACTTGTGCAATCAGCATTGGTACATGCATAGTTAATGCTCTCCGGCAAATTGGCGTCCAAAACATTTGCTTCTGGTGACATTATACACCACTGCCTTGCCAAATACTTGACGTCCTTTGCAGGGACTAGATACCGTCCATTCCCCACACTCAAGTTGTATTTAACCGTTCCATCGTAATTAAAAACACCCCAATGGCGCTCAAAATTCCCTGGTTGAATGCTTTTGTCGTCCTCGTCGATGAGTCCAAAAAGGTAAATCTCTGGTGGGGTCGGCCGTTTTGGGGTACCCCTGCCCTGGATTATATGGTCGAGAAGGCCTTGGTTGAACCTACGAGCATACTGTAAGTTTGCGTTGGGGTCTCCATCGGTGGGCCATCCTACTTCCCCGATAATGACTGGAATGGAGGAGAAACCGTTCTTTTCTAGAGCCCAAATTAGAGTATCGTAATTGGCTTCGAAGACGTTGGTGTAAGAGATGGAGCCGTCGATGACAGGAGAAGAAGTTCCAGAGAAGAAAGCGTAATCGAGTGGGAAATGAGAATCAGCATAGAGGCTAAGGAAGGGATAGATGTTGATGGTGAGGGGTGCACCACTGTCGCTGAGGAATTTGACAATGGATACCATGAGCGAATGGATGTCAGACCGGAAGTCGCCGCCGGAGGGTAGATCGTTATCAGTTTGGTAGACGTCGGCGTTAAGTGGGATTGTGACCTTCACTTGTCTACCGAGGCCGGCTTTGATGAGGGCAGCTTGCACATTTTTGAGCGCGGGAAAGGTGGTGTTAAGGAATGTGTCTTTGTAGGTCTTGAGGAATGGTTCGTTACCCACAGCAACGTACCTGCAAGCAGGAAACGTAAACAAGACAAAAAAATAGAGTTATTTAGTTTCTTTTTTGATTGATATTCTTTCTAGCTAGTTGAGCCATATCATTCATTATTATGATAGCTGACTTTTCCTCTTGCCTTGGCTCTCCTTACCAAATAATAAAAATAAAAAAATTCACACTCAAGAAGGAAATTTTTCCAAAGAGCCATGTAAATTCCAAGATTTTTATTTTTATGCAGAATACCATAGGACGATTAAAGAAGAGAAGACGGTAATAATTTAAGATAGACTAGCTAGTTACCTTATATCCACACCATTTTTTGAAATATACGAGGATACGTTTTGCATCACCCACTCCTCGGCAACTCCAACGCTACTAGCAAGAGATGCCAATAACTCGTTAGGTATCCCCACCATAACCTGGATCCCTGAATTCCCCAAAGCCTTGAGTGCCTCAGGGTCGGCTTCGAAGAGCTTCACTTTATCGAAACCATTTTCCTTCAAAAGCTTGACGACAATGTTACCTGGTAACGGATGTGTGGAACGCGTTCCCCAGTTGCACCCAAGGCCTTCAGCGACGAACCCTTTGCTGCACACTGCATGGAGAAGGAAAAACCAGAACAAGTAATGGTGATCCATTTCTCTAACTCATGAAGGTGGCACCTTCCTTTCCCAAACTTTGCTGAATGGAGGAATTTAAATGAAGGGATGGAGAAAAGTCATAACAAGGAAACGAATTGCAGTAGGAGACGCCAAGGTATTAGATTCCACAAGGTAACCCATTTGAATAATTCTTCTATTAATTCGCCGGGGGGGCCACGGAATGAAAAGTGAATCTATGGAAGCAAGGGATAGAGTGAGCCTGTTGGTTATTGCATGTACGTGGTCTTAATTATTCCTTTGCAAGAAAACTCTGCATGGAAGAAATGGACCTTTTTTTTTTTTACAACACAAAGTTTTCTCTTTTGAAAGGGATTTTTTTTTCTGGGTTTCTCCTCTGGGAGTGGGGATACCTTGATGAAACTTTTTCGCCGTCGTGATTTGGGATTTGGAAATAGAAAAGTCATCCCCGTGCCCGCCTGTTTATGGACCGATGTGGGATGAAATCACCTGCGACGCCCCCTTGTGCGACCCCTTGTGGGGTGGGACCCATTCAAATGCAGCAATGCCACCTCTTTGCCTCTTTGATGGTGCTGAGTGCTAGCAAGCTGTTCAGTTCATGTCGCGATCACATCGTGTAGAGTTTTCGATTTTGATGGGGAATTTTAAAATTTTGGCAACATGGCGTCAGTGCACTGAACAGTACCACCACTTGCCGTCAGGGTTTTAACTGCACAGAATTCTTTGCCGATCTCGATTTCCTCCTCATATTGGGTGCGCCCCCCTTAATAACAAACGCCAAAAGTCCCCCGCATGCAGGGGAGACACATGACAAAAAGGTGATTAACACTTTTTAGGGGGTGTGATTTTCACTTTTCGGTGCCATGTGCCCCCCTGCATGCGGTGGACTTGATGTGTTCATTAAGGGGGCACACCAATTACTGGGGGCTTCAATGTTGCCTACTCCCGTACTTCCCCAATTATTTTGTATTTTAGGAGAACACAATATTGCATTAAGTGTATGCACAAAGGTGCCGTATCCTCTAGTCCTGCCCTTCCCAGATTCTCCCACCCACGACAGTCCTCCATGTCTCATTTGTACTGGTCATGCCCAAACGGGCCCAAACAGTGATCCGTCAATGTCGTTGGTCATAAATTTGTTTCCGGTGATATTTGATAGGATCTTTAAAATTTTCATGCCATCTAATGTCTTTTCATCCTTAAATTTGGTTGGATAAAGTGATATTTTTGGATCACGTAATATTTAAAAATGAAATTTATGCTGATCCCAGTAAGAATGATATAGTTGTGAATTGACATCGGCCAACCAATGTGAAAAACTCAGTAGTTTCTTAGATTGACGGGTTATTATAAAAAAATTTCTAGAAGGTTTTTTAAATATAGTTAGACAATTAACTAAGTTAACTAGAACATATAAAATTTCAATAAAGTGATGAATATAAGAAGAGTTTTTAAGAGTTAAAGAACTGAATAGTCTTTGCACCGATTCTTACTCTACCTTTAGGTATTGGTGGATTTATAGTGTATAGTAATGCTTTAAGAAAAAAAATTGGGTTGTGTGCTTATGTAATGTAATAAAGTAATTGTGTACGATTCTCATCAACTCAAACCATATGAATAAAACTATTCCATACATGATTTGAAACTTGCAATAGTTGTATTCGCATTAAAAATTTAAAGACACTACTTTTATGGTAAGACATGTGAAATTTATACTGATTATAAGAATCTCAAATACATCTTCACACAGAATAAATTGAACTTAAAACATAAAAAATGAATGGAACTAATTAAAGATTACAATTGTTCTATCCACTACTATTCCGGAAAGACCAATGTGGTGACAGATACCTTGAGTAGAAAATCTTCTAACACCTTTGCATATGTAATTGTTGGGAAGTCTCAATTGATGAACAAATTGAAGAGTATGAAAGTGAAACTCTAGATGGATGAAGCTAAAGTACTTTTAGCAAATTTGAGAGTGCAACCGTCAATCATTGAGAAAATCAAAGAAGCATAATGTATGGATCCTTCATTGCTAAAAATCATGGAAGAGATGAAGGAGGGAAAGAGTTTGAACTTTACAGTTGATGATAAAGGTGTTCTTTGGTTTGAAAGCCGATTGTGCATATACCGGATGTTATGGAATTGAAGAATGAAGTAATGGAAGAAGCCCATAAGGCTTTTTACACTATTCACTTTGGCAACACCAAGATGTATTGGGATCTCAAAGAGGCATATTGGTGGAACAACATAAAAATAAAAACTACAAACTTTGTGTCTAAATGTCTGGTTTGTCAACTAGTGAAAGCGAAATATTAAAAGCTAGCTAGACAACTACACTCACTTGATATATTGGAATGGAAATAAAAGCATATTGCAATGGATTTTGTCATTGGTTTGCCAAATACGGCTAAGGGATTCAACTCAATATGAGTTATTAAAGACACACTAACAAAATCTGTGTACTTCTTATAGATTCAAATCACTTATTCAATGGATAAGTTGGCTCAATTATATATTGATGAAATTGTGAGTTTACATGGTATTCTAGTTTCTATTGTTTCAAATAGAGGCCCACGATTTACTTCTAGGTTTTAATGTAGCTTGCAACAAACTATGAGAATCAAGTTGAAATTCAACATAGCCTTCCATCCATAAACTGATGGACAGTTAGAAAGAACTATACAAACCTAAGAGGACATGTTCAAAACTTATGTAGTGGATTTGAAGGGTAGTTGGGACACTCATCTACCGTTGATCAAATTTGTATACAATAATAGTTATCATGCTAGCATACAAATGGCCCCATTTAAAGCTTTATATGGAAGGAGATGTAGATCTCTCATTTGTTGGGAGGAAATTGGTGAGCGAAAATTGTTGGGATTGGATTTAGTATAAAGTAACTAATGAGAAGATTAAACTTATACGAGATAGATTATTGACTCATAGCAGAGAAAATAGTTATGTGGGCAAAAAAAGAGAATTGGAATTCGAGGTTGGAATTTTGTATTTTTAAAGGTATCCCCGACAAGAAGTGTAATGAGGTTTGGCAATAAAGGCAAACTAAAACCACGGTTCATAGGACCTTTGAGATCTTAAGAATGGTCAGATTGTTGGCTTATGAATTGGCTTTAATTACCTCAAGAATTATCACATGTACATAATGTATTCCATGTTTATATGTTGCGAAAATAAATGCGAGACCATCCCATGTGTTGAGCTATGAACCACTATAGGTGTAGGAAGAGTTTTCCTATGAAGAGCAACCAATACAGATTCTTAACAGAAAAGAACAAGTACTTCTCAATAAGACCATTCCCCAAATTACATGGACAAAATTATCATTGATAACTTTCATTGACCTTTGATGTATTGACCATATTTAGAATACGAAATAGTCACATACAAGTTATGTTTTGAATTATATATTGTTATTTAAATTCGCTTATTTGGTATAATTTGCATGTATGTTTATTGAGCCTATCAAACTCACCCAAAATTGACAACCATCATCATGTGATCAGCGGATACACATGATTTTTGATGCCTTGTATTTCTTTCAAGGAACATTGTAATTACTTTTGGTTTTGTGGATTGAATGTGTATCCTATATATTAGACATTGACTATTTCATTTTATTGAATGGTATGTATAAGACTTTGGATAATTTTTTAATGATATAGTTAGTTATCATTACATGGATGTAGATATGGAATGAGAAATGCACTATTTCCGTTATGTACTAGGTTTGAATGTTGAAGGGAAACGATTATGATTGTGTATGCTTCCGCTATTGGATGAATATTGAATATTAAATCTAACATGATCTCAATGAATGTTAAAGGAATTGGAAATGACAGTAAAAGAAAATTTTATTCACAATATTGATATAAAAAGTATGAAAAAGATCCAAAAACCCCAATGTCACAACTTGAATCAGGTTCATTGCCAAGACTGTATATGTTGAACCAAGTTCAGGGCATGACACACTATGTTGTGAATAAAATTCAATAAATATGAAATAAATCTTTGTGAATAAAGGTTTTATAGATAATTACAATAGTTGAAAGAGTATTTCAATCTAATAAAACACTAAATATTAAGAACTTTGAATGAATGTATTCTAGTGAACATATTTAATTGAGAAATATAATATTAGCCTATAAAGAGTATGGGAATATTGTATAAGGCTAAGCTAGTCTAAATTATTCACATCGTGTGATGATGCAAATTAATACGTAAAAAAAATGTGATGTTCTTGTTTCAATTAATCATTTGTGAAAAATTAAATTAAAAGATGATAACAAAATCATAAACTGACTACTTTGTGTTAGGAATGACCAAAATTGAGGAGATGGATTGAATAAAAGTCATGATACAATATGACCAATGACTATTAAGTTAAATTTCATAGAGTTCTGCTAACTTGAAGCCATTGCTTAGTGAATTTATTTAATATAATCTATGAGTTTTTGGAATATGCAAGATCTGTGCTTTAGAGAAAGCACAAAAGAAGTAAGAGGTCTCAAACTTGTTAGCAAAGATAGAGGAGCATAGTTCCCAAAATTACTAAATAATAAATAATGTTTTTGGAAATTCATAATGAATTACATTAATGTTTATACATGATAGTCTAGAAATATAATGTTTTGAGGCAACTAAAATGTAAAAGAGTAATAATTTTTATATGTTCAAAGTTGTATTAAAGATTATAAAGCCCCCGAACCCGGACTTGGATATGGATCTGTATCGCCTTAGATTCGTTATTGTTCACAAATCCAATAATCACATAAGATTGCCTAAATCATGGGCCCACAAGTGAGATCTAATAGTCCACAAGTTCACATTTAGTACTTATCTTAAGATCCTTTAGGTTCAATTAAATCACTAGTTAGATTTCAATAGTTTGCGGAAGCGTGTTCAATATCCAATAAACACACATATTCGGATCGATAAATGTGGAAGCGAAAATCTAACTCATAAAGATCAAAATAATCTAATAACAATGAGTCTCAATAAGACTATCACTATACTCTCTAAAGATGATCACTATAATAGAGTAATCAACAACTACATCATGAGGGTGTTCTCTCACCCATAATATACAAAAGGAAATTGAATGTCTACTAATCCAAAATATGGACTCAACATAACAAAGCCCCCAAATATGTCTATAACAAAGGTAAGAACAGAAAGAAAAGCTGAGGATGCCGTGACAAGTCCCTCAGATGGAGGATTAGCACTAAGGGTCAGTTTGAAAAACAAACGGTTGGGTTAGTCCCAACCTGTAGGCAATCTAGCTGACTATAAATAATCTAAAATAAAACACACATCTGAATTACTAGCATGTCCAAAGGTAAATACAAAGCTAAACAGATATCAAAGTAGTAATCACAATCATGCTAGTACAAAAATATCAACAACCACATGTCAGACAAAAGCCAATGGTTTAATATAAAAATCTAAGTTCAAATAATAATTCAATGCAAATGTCAAAGTTCACAAATTTGATAACATATGTTAGTCTTGAGAGATCTGATGTTTTATGATTTTGAAGTATTTAGAATTCGATATTCAAAGCTTCGAAATCCACATGGTTCACAATGTTCGAAATTCAATATTCAGAATTCAAGGATTTAAGGTGTTATGAGTTTGATGTTCACAGTGTTTAGAGTTCACAAGGTCCAATATTCAAAGGAGTCCAAAGTTTAATGTTCAAAGGTTTAATATTCAATATCTAAAGAGTCAAAATGACACACTTAGCTGGGTGTCAAAGGCCACATAATCAATGGTCACACTTAGCTTTGTGACGGAGCTCAAAATGGGTCAAAGGTTTGAAGTTCAAAAGGTTCACATCAATAAGTTCAAAGGTCCACATAGTTTCCCATATCTTTGAGTGCTCTTATACAACCCTACGAGTGGGGATCAATATCTTTAAGTTCTTGCATACCACCCTACGAGTGGAGCTCAATATCTCTGAGTGCTCGCATACCGCCATACGAGTGGGGCTCAATATCTCTGAGTCCTCGCATACTACCCTACGAGTGGGGCTTAATATCTTTGAGTGCTCGCATACCGCTTTACGAGTGATATCTCTGAGTGCTCGCATACTGCCTTACGAGTAAGGCTCAATATCTCTGAGTGCTCACATACTTCCTTATGAGTGGGGCTTAATATCTTCGAGTGCTCGCATACCGCTCTATAAGTGGGACTCAATATCTCTGAGTGCTTGCATACTGCCCTACGAGTGGGGCCTAATATCTCTGAGTGCTCCCATATTGCCTTACAAGTGGGGCACAATATCTCCAAGTGCTTGCATACCGCCCTATGAGTGGGGTTCAATATCTCTGAATGCTCGCATACTGCCTTACGAGTGGAGGCCACAAAGTTCATATATTCAAAGTCCAAAAAAGAAGTTCACATAGTTTCAATAATCGGAATGTTTTTAAAATGTGTAAGGTAATCGTAGGCATCAAATTTCAATAAATCAATCATTTCAAAGGCACATGGTCAACTTGGATTTAATGTTACAATATAATTCGACATTCATGAGTCTAGAGTTATAATAATTCACTAAGACTTCTCATAGAGTCAATAATTCAATCATATAGTAGGATTTAAAGGTTCACATGATCACATAAAGGGCATAAAGTTCAATAGAATCAATGACTTCAATGTTTTTCCATAAAAATTCATAAATTCGCATGTATTCTAATGAATCAAATCATAGAGATCAACCAATATCACTTGTAGTGTTCTAAACAATAGGTAAGTCAAGATTACATTTCAAATTGATCATAATTAGAATAGATCTTGGGGATTCACAACTTCACACAGATCTTCAAAGATTCACATGAGGAAAGTTCAGATTTCACATGTTCTAAAGGATTCCTTGAAAGAAATAGTCCACACAGTGCCTAAGACCAATAACCCTTCAAAAAATAAGTATAGATCTAAATGACAAACAAGAATCAATGATTTAAAGCATAGATATATAAATTTTTTAGAGATTCCAATAAGAAAAGAGTCATCATTCCAAGCATAAGTAGCATGAAAACTTACTAAACAAACTGAAAATCATAGATTTAAGATGATTCAAACGATTAAATTCAAAGATTCCCAACAATCTCAGAGAATTCAATGGATATCATCACATAATCTAAATTCAAAAGAGGGATTCACATCAAGTTACCCATAATAAACAAGATTTATATACTAGAGAAGCTTAGACTCTAGGATTCACAAGGTTCAATAGCTTAGAGCATAGGTTTTTCCACATTTTCAGAGATTCCAAAGTGTTTTCATAAAGATCAAAGAAGTTCAAAGATAATCTACATCATCAAACCCATAGTAAGCAAAATTAACTTACTAAAGAAGCCCAAATCCAAGATTCAAAGAGATAGATTAAGATTCCTAAACATTTCAGATGTTCTAAAGGGTTTTCATAACCAAAACATAGAGATCTAAGAGGATTCAAGAGGAAATACATCAAATCAATTATAAAAAGCTAGATTTACTTACCAAAGAAGCTTAAGTCCAAAGTTTAAAGAGTTGGATCAATATTCCCAAACATTTTAGAGATTTCCAAAAGATTCAACTACAAAATCCAAAGATCAAAGAGGAACCTGCTTCAAATCATCTATTGTAAGATAAATTTACTTATTAAAGCTCAAATTTAAAATCTCCAAACAAGAAACCTTCACTTCAACCTCTATTTACACCCTGCTCTATAAAATAGACATAATTCTAACATTAGAAGAATGAAACTATGAAGTTCTAGTCAAAGAACAAGTTAATCTAAAAGGATTTTCGTAATTGGAAGTGAAACTTACTTAATTAGGGAAGAACTCCAACATTCTTCTCAAAAACTCTTTTCTTTTGTTCTAAATGGGTCTAACTGACCTAAATGAAGTGTAAATAGGGTTTTAAGTCGTTATAGATGAAATCTCACTAGTGTGGGAGTCAAATGGGAGAAAGTCATGTCATAAAAGTGGTAAAAATTGTAATTTTTAGATATTTCAGCATTTTTGGGCATGTTGTGATCTATCATGAAGTTTTTTTTATCGATCATGGATCATGAATGGCTAGGAATTTGTGACTCCTCACTGTTTGTGATAAATCACGGGCACCACCCGAGAGGTGTGCTCCTTATGCGTGATTGATTACACCCTGGATCACGAATGCTGAATTTCCAACTTTGATACCCTACAATAAAATAGACATACATTTTTCTAGAAAACTTCTTTTTGTGAAAAGTTTGTTGGGTTAGAAACTAGACTCAAAGACCTTTCCAAAAATGTGGATCATATCATAGTTCACTCGGTATTTGTGTAAGTGATTTTATTAGCATAGACTCATTGTGAGAGAATTGTCATAACTTCTCATAGGAAACACCTATTCATATGAGGTTTGTCTTGTTAGAAAGTAGACTCATATACCTTTTCAACAAGGTATGGTATGACCTCTAATTCTCTCGAGATCGGTGTCAGTGGGCTTGCGAAGGTACCCTAAATGTAAAATTATGATAACTTTTGAATTTGATAGGTTTAAGGCCCAACTTGGGTCTTACACTTCTAGCTTGGTCCAAAATGTTACTAAACCACTCAAAGGTCTATCTAAAACATGTGAAATAAAACGTTTACCCCTATATATACAAAATTACATTCTCAACCTTACAAGATATTGCGGGGTATTACAAAGATAGTTTTTGACTATATAAAAATGAAAATAAAATTAAACAAACAATATTAGATTACAATAATGCAAGTCTTGGAGTACCTGAGAGGTATTAAATATCATTGTTCTATATTGGTATACTAAAAATACTAGAGAGTATTGTGATGTTTATGAATTCTACAAGTGTTTGGAGTTCACTCTAGCAGGTGGAGAGATTTTCAAATTTTAATAAAGCAAATGTGAAAAGTGATGTACGTTAACTATGGTAGTAGAGTTCATTATCTTAAGAAAGCAACATGTGAAGTCGAATGGCTTAGTAAAGCTAAATAGCTTAAAAGAATTTTGTTGGGATTGTTTCTCTATGGGCAAAATTAGTCCATACGAATGTTATTGCACTATGAAGACCAAACTGTGAATGCTCAAACAATGTGTGGCAACTTATGTCAAATAGGGTTAGTGGATGAGACATTAAGGAGAGTATGATTAAAGCCTAGATCATGAGTCAATGGTGACGGTAATCCAACTTATGTGGTTGGTAAACCCATAAGTTAGGTTCATATGGGTAAGAATAAGTCATTTGGCAACTCATCTAACATTGTCATTATGCCCTTCCCTATATACAAACAATACTTACTACAATGTTATAAGGATGAATATGATTTGTACTCTTAATGAATCTATACCCTATATGAGTGTTATGTTTAATTGTAATACATACTTGGTGGATTTAAATACTCGAATGTAGGGGCAAGTCACCTCCTATGAGAATTTGAGCTAGATCGTTAGAACACTCATGACCATCTTGGTATAGTACATGGTCGAAATAGTGTCAATCTGATAGAACAACATAAATTTTGAGTGATATGTAGATGAGACACCCAGTTGATTCACAATAGTGAAATCTAGTTTATAGACCTGAGATACATTAGGCTACCATTGTTTGTGGGGTGTTTTTCTAATGGCCAATTCATAGTCGTTACAAACACTGATGCCTATACATTTCTTACTCCAATTATCTAGTGTGTTATAAGTATGATTTCTAAATATTTTCTAAATGATTTATAATTGTTTCAATTTTGAATCTTGTGGGAGATTGTTATATTTTATATTTACGTTGAAACAACCTTATTACATCTTTATTTCGTACTATACGTTGGAGCAACTCTTGGACTGCCTCCGATGAAGGCCTCCACTACAAGGTGAGAGCACATGGTCTCACATCTTTGGGTGGTTACACAGTTCCAAAACACACACACACACACACATAATGACACCGAGCCCTTATTGTAGCTGATGCTACTAAATTAGTTGCTTTAATTTGTGTGCCAACTATTAAGAATTGTTTTCCCCCTCCTTGATGCATCAAAAACTATTTCACAAGCTTCTAATAAAAATTGAGCAATTCTTGTAAGATTATAATATGAATACCTTTATGTTTTGCAGAGATGTATGGTGCCACACACAAGTGCATGAGATGAGATAAGAAGGATGTCACGAGGGAGCACCCACACATCTGAAAAGTGCACATCCCCTCTTATTACTACTAATTATTTCAACTTTATTCCTATAATTTCTTGATGATTTTGAGTATACTCATATTGGAGAACCGATCTTGTTGTTTGTAACAAACTTCTTGTGCTATTGTGGTGCTCTTGGAATATTTGATGTTTATGGAGGTGGACATCCGAGAGTATTATCGAAAAGTCGCTCTAACCCATTTGTTTGCTGTTTTTCTTTATTTATTATTCAGCATTGTAACTTGCTTAAAACTTTAATTGCTATAATGTGAATCATTGTCTTTTTATAAGGTATGTGATTATGTCGAGTTCACTGCATATATTTGTCATTACGTATTTTCCTAGAATTTTCAACCAGACAATTATTAGTATGTGATGATAATGTGATCACGTATTGCAGCTGATTCACATGAGAATCGTATGATTATTATTATTGTTATCTACATTCCATTCATACACCCAAAATCAATAGTCCAAACAAATTACTTGACCAGAAACAAAACCCAACAAATAGCCATACTGCGTTGTTATATACATTGGTGGAGAAAAGCAAAGAAAAAGGTAATACATGTTCTATCAAGACATAATTTGTAACTTGCTATCCTCTTGCTAACAGGTAAAGATTACATCTGTAGAAAGACTGATTCACTTGGATTGACATTAGAATCCAACTGCATTGCATTGCTAGAATCCATGTTACATATTTGAAACAGGTTGACCTCCTTGCTTCTTTCATGATACAATTCTCTCCCTGCTGAACCCCTTTTCTCCTAAATTCACAAACAGGCTTGAATGCTACCAATCCTCCAATCATTATTTGTTGTACTTCAAGATCTTAAAAAGTAAAATAGCCAAACATCTCAATATTTGTTGAGTCATTACACGTGCACTTCAAACGATATATATGTTACAAAATACTCGTTTATGTAGTTTCACGATTTGGGAGGCAAAAACTGCTACCTAAGCAAACCGAAATAATGAAATTCAGCGTGAATTAGGCAAATCTACCAGTTTTGTGAACAGGATCTTACCTAATTACAAAAGGCCATAACCCCTCCAATGAAAATGACACGGACCGACAAGTCTTCAGGTAATATATTTAAAACTAGATTGGACATCTAAAATTCAAAACCAAGGACCCGTGGCTTTGGTATGGTCCAGAATAACAAGGAGTTCGACTCAGTAACAGATACCGTTAGTTGTTCTTATGGACTGCAAGTTGCATCCATATCTTTTGTTTTTATTTTTTATTTTTCTTTTGATAATCAGTTCATGATTAAGTGCAATGTAGGTATGCTAAGATAGAACCCAAGACCTCAAAATTACAACACGTGGAAGCATTCAATCAAGCTCCAGGATCAACCCATGGTTCATGTCTGATCGTCAGCGACCAAGAGAAAAGGTACAAGTACTCACAAATACATTCTATACACCACCAATCTTGGTAACACACTTAAAACCTATTTGCTTCCACTCAATCCTAATAAATACTTCTATCCATCGCTGCCTTAAGATCCTTTCCCAATTTCTCCAAGGATGGTACGCTCAAGTTTCAACAGTAGACATAATAATAATAGATAATCTCACTGAATGATATACTTCACTTTCTGATCCAAATCTGCAAGACCAAACAACAGTTTGCAGAGGGTGGTTCAACCAAATCGGTGTAGCACTAATGAGAACCAAAAAAGGGGCGGTTCACATACTACATGTATATATAAACAAACATAAGAACAGAAAGGTCCAAGTGAAGAATAGAAAGTACCACATTTGCTTTGTTCCGATAAACCAAAAATGGAAAATGGCTAGAAAAAATGGTACCCTTTAGTTTCAACAAGAATTGAAAGATATTAACAAATCTTACTAAAGGACAGATATTTTGAACCATTCCTCTTTACAGATTCAAATCTGCAAACCAAACAAGTGGCTGCAGAACGGTAGGTTGAACTGCTCAAGACAACAAAAAATAAAGAGCCGTTCACATGCTGTACATGTTTATGTACATATATATACATAATACAGAAATGAGCCAAGGGAGAAACTAAAAGTAACCATGCACCTGCTTTCTTCAGGCAAACCAGAACAGCAAATGGCAGGCAAAAAACACTAACTCTTGTCTCTGAAGAGAAAAATTGACACATAGAGCATAGGCCAGAGCTGCTTCCTATTCTCGCTCAAGGACACCTTCAGAACGAGTTTTTTTTTAAAGTATTTTCTGAAGAAGGATTCAGCAATCCCAGTGTCATAATACAAAAAAAAAAAAAAAAAAAAAAAAAAAAAATGAGGAAAAGGGAGAAACCAGAAGTAACCGTGCACCTGCTTTCTTCAGGCAAACCAGATCAGCAAATGGCAGGGCAAAAACACTAATTTTTGTCACTGAAGAGGGAAATTGAGACAGAGCATAGGCCAGAGCTGCTTCCTATTCTCGCTCAAGGGCACCTCCAGAACGAGGTTTTTTGAAGTATTTTCTAATGAAGGATTCAGCAATCCCAGTGTACTTTTCCTTGATGAAGTTCTCAATACATTTGCGGTATGAAAAATCTTCTCTGCGGCCATCACTGGAGACAATATAGAAGCACCTGTTATCTTGGAAACTACCGTGCTTACTAACCTGTCAAATTTTCACAAAATAATAATCAGAAAACGAACTACGGCATTAGATAATATTTATTTACCTAATAACAGACCAGTAAGGATGTGTATGAGTGTATCCCGCTTTAAGATAAACGAAGAAGCTACTGAAGTCTTCTCTCACGGTCTTCCCATCAAAGTTTGTATGCATGAGGTACACAGAGAGTTGTACCAATCAATATCATACAACCTTTCCAAGCCAGTAGTTTTCCCTGGGAAAACTGTCATTACAAAATCATAAATATCAAATCTGGATTTTTTTTCTCTACAGTTTTGTCAAATTTGGACCATCTACGACATTTAATAGATCCACTGGTTCCAATTGCCCAACTGGTTTGACCACTAAGTGCCATCTATATGTGACCATCCATTTACAGATCCAGAGCTATATGCATAAAACCCCCATGCATTTTGTAGCATATGGGTAGGAAAGATAAAATTTCCCATCCTCACAAGAATGTCCAGGTTAACTCAACAGGCAACAACACATACAAGATACTAGATCCATAAAATTTTGATCCTTGTCTTAAGACTTGTGCTCTAGATGAGGCGAGCATCATGTTTTCCAGTACCATATTTTGTTAAGACGTATCACGTATCTATTAACATTGTTGTTGAGATGTATCAACTGGGACAAACATATTAAGGTGATCTCTCTCCTTAAAGACCACATTAACCTTAGTTTTGTCATAAATCCACTTTTGTCAATTGTCACAAACCCACCCATCAGTTTTCACTAGAACCGTATACTGAAGTTTCGTGCACAGTCACCTATGTTTGGCCCAAGGTTAGTCGTGTTCCTAATATTCTGAAGTTCATTTTTTAATGCAAACATGAAAACTAGAGACAGGAAAGCAACGAACATAGGTGCAATGTCTCAAAAGTATAGAAAGATGGTCAATGTTTCTTGGAATGCCGTGGTATATAAAGAGGTAATAGAAAGCATTAAAAATTAAGCTAATTTAATGAAAAGTATGTTGTAGTCCAGCATACCATGACATAATCAACTCCGTTGCCCATTTTCACTGCTTTATCTGGATGATAGTTAAACACGTTATCAAGTACAAATGACTGGTCATCAGCTGACAGTACTTCACCATCATTGTACCTTCACAGGACAAACAAGAATCATCTTATCAAGACTAGTTATGGTAAAATGGATGCTTATACAAAGAAGAAGAAAAAAAATATTACCAAAACGATGGCTACAACCTGACATAATTATCAAAGAAGCAAATAAAAAAAATTGACCCGGATGTCATGAAACTGGCTGACAAAACATAATGCAAGACAATAGGTACATGGCAATCACAATGTACAGCATAGTCACATCCTACTTGGAATGGCTTTGGAATATTCAATATGCAAAATTAGCAAATACGTAGTAAAAGAATTAAACTTCAAAAACCATATTCATTAGATTACAAACATCAAAATTTTTTTTTCTCTAGAAATCTTGTCATATTTCACAAAATTAATGCAAAACAAATGACCTTCCAAATGCACCTCAAGACATGTTGGAACAAATCTATAAGTGGAAATTTAGAAAGTGGGAGTAGCTTGGGGCCTTTGCCAAAGGACCCATAGAAATGGTCTGGGCCACCCATAATTTTCCATGTGTCTCATGCCCAGAGGATTGGGACCCACCATTGAACAGGTCCCACCTCAAATATTGCAGGGGCCAAAAATAAGGATGATCAGATGATCCTTAACCATAAAAACAGAGTAGTGATCAAATGATCAGTTTGATTTTCGACCTAGGCTATAATTAGGCTGGTAGCTATCCAATGGCAGGTTCCAATCTTTACATTCCACTTGTCCCAAAATGATTGCCCCATATTGTTCTAAGGGTCCCGTGACACAAGATCTAAAATATTTCCATAGAAAAATGTGCATTTGGACAATGAGAATGGCACATTTCAGTTTGCTCCATTGGCATTTGGTTCAGAATGTCAACTTTTCCTTTGACAGAAAGGTCATTAATTTCTTATTTCCAACTTGTACTAGTAATTGGCACTATTGCCGATAGCAACACCAATGTAGACATTTGAATTGTCTCTAAAGCATTCAATTTTTTGCAAATTGTTGAAAAGTAATGCTACCTATCTAACTTGGGCATGGAAACAGGCATAGATTTCAGAAAGTTAAGAGGTGTCAGGCACGCTGAGCTCAACAAATCCGAAACGAAGGCACATCCATACAGTTTATTTAATATGTAATATTTTTTGATCATTATTTAATTAACATGTAATGAATATACATTAATTTACAAACAAGAACACATAAGTAAAGATTTATAGATGTTTCTCATACAGGAGTATGACATGCTATTGAACATGGCCAAATTTCAGAAAATGAATGTTCTTGTTACATAAATTGCGAGATTTTTTAAATGGAAAACTGATCTCATTATTCGAGAGGATTTTCTTCTCTAACATGAATTGATCTGCATGCTTTGTAGATAAGCTACTTTATATATTTACAGTAAACAGTTCAAGGTCAGTGTAGTAGTTCAGAACTCTTCGCTTGAGTGAGGCAACCATCTCAATTATATAATTTAGGAGATAATCTACTTTAGATACGTACAGTAACTAATGATGCACACAATTACAAATTTCTGAGACAGATCCATAGAAAAGCTACCTGGATTGATGCATGATTCTTTTTATCGTCTGCATAATTGGTTCAATCTGATAAAATATTTTGCTCCTCAGATGTGAATAGATCCAAGCATTGTCTACTTGCAGTAAAAATCCCACTTGTATTCCAATCATTTCGATCATCCAACTTTCCTGGTGACTTAGCAGGGCGACTTTTCTTGCTCTTCCAGTCTCCAGCATTTGAATTCCAACCAAGCGAACTGCCAGTTTGCTTTACCTGTTCTTGCACCACATTAATATCCCATGCATGTGACTTAATAGGAGACTCTCTCTGTTGGACCCACTGAGATTCATTCTGATTCCAATCTCCAGCACTTAAAGAAACCCAATCACATGAACTTGCAGGTTGACTTACCTGTTTTTGTGTTCTTTTAGTATCCCAAGTATGTGATTTAACGGGCGACTCTCTTGGTTGTATGTTCTGATCTTGCAGTTCCTTTTTGGTCCAATGTCCAGCATTTGACAAACCCCAACAAAGTGAACTTGTAGGTTTAATTACCTGTTCTTGTGTTTGAACTACATCAGAACCCTAACCAGGTGAACTTGGGGGTTGCCTTACCTGTTCTTGCACCATTTCAGTATCTGAATTACATAATTGGCCCTGTTGAGCATCCCCTTCATTTTTATTCCAACTGCTTCTTTCTCCTCCTTCGTCCTGTTTTCCCAAAGCATCCCATGGCTCTAACTGAGTAGCCTCTTTCTTCTGAAGTTCCATGGAATTCCAACCACCAGATCTAGGAGACTGTACCAATGGGTTTGTCGAATGGCTAGCCAATGTTTGTACCTTATTAGTACCCCAACTAGACCAAACTCTCAGTTTTGAATTTTCCACACCAGCATTCTCTAAATCTAGATGTTGGTCCGTGTTCCACGCTCTGCAGCCGCTGGACTCAGCAGGTAAAGATGAAGCCCTTTCCCAATTTGATTCACTAGATTTTCCTTTATCTGATATTTGGTTCTCCTCCAAGCTGCATTGAACTTCAATATCATCATCAAAGATTGGCTTCTCAGAATTAGAGTTCTACAGTGGGGATAAATTAAATTCCATGTCTCCATTTTCCAGCTCAAGACCATCAAGTTCTCTACCTAAGCATGCAGTGCCTGAGTCTACTATGTTTGAGCTTTTTACTAACTGAAGGAAGTTATAGACATCCATTCCATCATCTTGACTCACTCCCATCTAACAAAAAAGAAAACAGAGAAACAAACCATAAAATTATTTTATCAGTCTATGTATCCAGATTCAACACTAATGAATATTTTATTTTAAGAGAATCATCAAACCTCTAACTTAACAGATTAAACTACAATCTGTTTCATATATTCATAGGCAAATCCAAAAGAGTGATTATATATGAAATAACCTCTTTGTTGGTCCACAAGATTTCAAATCGAGTTCCTGTACCAACTGCTACATGTTTACCCCAGGAACACGATGCAACTATGCTCGATAAGGAATCCATATGACACTTTTCAGCAGCCCTCTCAAAACATTTCCTTGGCATCTATGAAAACATAAAAAAAGGACAAGTTACAAAGTGTACAGTTGAGTTTTAGAAGCTTTAAGTATACAACACTCTATTAAGGAAAAAAAAATACTAGAAGATTTCAAATTTCAACACTGAATATAAATATAAGGTAAAATTTCTTACAAATAGCGTAGCTTCTGTAAATGGTACTTGGACTTTTAAAGAGCAAAACAGTGCTTTATAACCACCAGCATTGAAACCGATCAAATTACCAGTGCATGTCATGCTATTTGCTATGAGTATGAGGTGCTCTTTGAGTACTCCTTTTGCAACCCTCCTCACAGATGTTGAGAGCCGCTGCAAAACCAGCCAAAGTTGAAACTGCTTCACTGTGCATTCAGAACATTCATGAAGAGAAAAAAGCATTAAACATAATCAAAACAAATTATATATTATTTACTTAATTGCAAATTCACTTCAGCCGTTTGGAATTTGGCATCACTTCTTATCTCATATTTGGATCTTATTCAAATGATGTATTGGAGCTTATTCAACAATGGAACAGCAGCATATTTGGATCAAAAGGCAGGATTATTTGGAACAGGTTACCACGTGATTTATTGTGGGGTGTGTGGAAAGAGAGAAACAGGAGAATATTTGAGGATAAGAAGAAAGGGGTGTTTTCAGTTGTAAATTCCATTGTGTGCTAAATATTGTCTTGGTCGATTTGCACAAAGGAATTCAAAGGCATCCTGATGAATTATATTATCAAAGATTGGAGGACTTGTCTAAGCATAAGAACAAATAGCTTGAGTTGTCCTCGATCCCAATGGAATCCTCCTCCATGTAACATTGTCAAGTTAAACTTTAATGGATCGTCCTTAGGGAATCCAGGCCGGGTTGGCTAGGTGTAGTGAGAAATGGTAATAGTCAATGTTTATGAGCTTACTCTGGGCCAGTGGATTTTTCCAACTCAATGAAGGCAGTCTCTTGTGTTACTAGCAGGTCTTAAGGCTTTAAAAGGTTTGAGCATTAGCACAGCAATCATAGAAGGGGGGTCAACTGTGGTAATGAGATGGTGCAAAATGAAGAGCATGAGCTGATGTGGAACAACAGTCCACAAGAAAAGTAAATAAGAAAGAAAGAAGATTAGAAAGAAGGCTATGCTTGGTTGCAAGTTAAACTACAGAAAGTGAACAATAATATTGGAAAACTGTACGGAACTTAAGAAAATCCAAATCGAGTGGTTGTTTGGTTGGAATAGGAAAATGAGTATGAAAATAAGAGGTTTCCATAAC
>JAOXJP010000003.1:14414120-14424378 GCA_025762735.1 Platanus orientalis | reverse complement strand
TAGGTGATAAAATGAGGGAAAGTCGATTGAGATGGTTTGGGCATGTGCAATGAAGACCAATGACTGCACTAATGAGGCGGAGTGAGACAATTCAAGTTGAAGGTGATAGGACTAGAGGAAAGCCAAAATTGACCTGGGTGGAGGTAGTAAGGAGGGACATGGCAGCTTGTAATTTAACGGCAGATATGGCCATAAACAAAGCGAAATGGCGGAACAGGATTTGTGTAGCTGACCAAAAATAGTTGGGATAAGGTTGTTTGTTGTTGTTGTTGTTGTTGTATATTTTGACATACATAGGAGAGTGAGAAAGTTGGATCAAACATAGAAGGGAAAAGAAAGCAAGAATAAGTCATGGACTTGATAAGTACTTAAGTTGTCCCAGATAGTAGATTTGGGGTAACTTTAAAGTTAAATCTGTAACAACTCCAAACGAAATAGCTAACAAACTATATACCATTGGAAAACTCTTTTAAGTCTACTTTTCAATGCCTCAAACAGTAGTGAGCGAATAGAAGTTTCCTAAAGGAAGTTATGATTGTTTTCCCATAAGGTGTCTGTACTAACAGGCCAACAGATTTGGAGTAACTTTAGAGTTAACTCTGTACCAATCCCAAATAAATTAGCTAACAAATTATACATCATTGGATAGATTTGTGAGTTTACTTTCCAACACAACAAATGGCGATCAATTTCGAGTTTTCTAAAAAAAGTTATGAGTGTTTTAGTCCAAAAGGGTCAAAATTTGGGAGTGTGAATGGATACGACCCAATCCAGATCGATTCGACACTTCTCTGTTTTGCAGAAAAATAACCCAAAACATGTCAGATCGATCTAGATGCGCGAGAAACAAATTTTCAAGTTTCAAAATTTCTATTTTTTACTCAGTTAGGGTTTATACTCCACATAGGACTCTTATGGGGTCTATAAAATAGAGATAACTCGACCTAATTTGATCTACAAACCCTAAGAATGAAAAATGAGAAAGAACAAGAGAGAAAGCAAGGTTTTGGGATAGATT
Source organism: Platanus orientalis (assembly GCA_025762735.1). Taxonomy (NCBI): domain Eukaryota; kingdom Viridiplantae; phylum Streptophyta; class Magnoliopsida; order Proteales; family Platanaceae; genus Platanus; species Platanus orientalis. The sequence goes on along the minus strand of JAOXJP010000003.1, from coordinate 14,423,360 downwards.
TTAGGATTTTTGGTGAAAAACTTGAAGCGTAAAAGCGATTTTCGAATTCAAGCAAACAAGTGAACATATGATCTATGCATTGTTTTTCACTCTACTAGGTTCTTAGATCTCTGTTAATCCACATTTTGAAATTGTTTTACATGATTTACCATGTTTCTTTGTAAAATATCTATGTTTGAAAAGAAAACTAGAGGTTTTGAAAAGGGATTTCGTTTTTGAAAGTATATAGGTGATATATGTTTCATTTTTGCCTACATTAAGTTCTTAGAAAGTCCTATTCACTGTTTTACGAAGAATCTTACATTTTACATTGGATTTGCAACTTATAGATTCTTAGTGTTCATGAAAATCTTGTTTTGCAAAAAAAAAAAAAAAATGATTTTACTTATTGTCCTTAAGATTTCCATATGATTAATGTTTTTTTTATCAAAGAGTTATGTTTTCAATGATTTTGAAAGAAGAAAAGGATTTGCAAAGATTAGTTTTATGTTTTCAAAAGTTAGAAGACATCGTTTTGTTCTGATAAACAGTGTTTCTATCTTTTAAAATAAATTTAGTAGTATGTGCTTAGGAAGGGTCAAGCATCTTGTTTACATTTGTTTTGAAATAGACTATTGTAAAGAAATAAGTATAGAATCGTTATGCTTTGAAAAAAACTGTAAGAGAATAATATTTTTTGTAATAAGGCCCCACTGCCCATTAAGGGGCTTGATTGATGGAACCTACCTCACCAAGTATATGGTGCGAACTATTTATATGGATCCCTCGCTACTAGGGGTTAGATAGTAGTATCCTCTCACCGGAGTGTAGGTGCGAACTATTCTAGCCCTTCTCACTAAGGACTAAATGGTGCAAACTATTATATGTAAAAGCATTGATATCAGACTTATATGTTTTGTTTTGTTATCTGTTTTTGATATGTTCTATTCTAATTTTCTATACGTATTTGATTCGATTTGCTAATTGTTTTCAGTTATGTACATAGTACAATAGTTTTATAACATGATATTGACTGCAATATTAGTTTTATTCAAAGAATGATTTAGAACTGTATCGTTTCGCATATCGCTTATATGCTTGAAAAATATCCGTTTTGTATTTCTATAATCATGTTTGTCTTGATCCAGTTCTATATAGCTTATATGTTTTCTAACTGAGTCTATCAAACTAACCCCGAATTGATAACATTTCAGAGGATGAGGAGATAGCTAAGCAGACGGTTCAGATAGAGAGCGCTTGAGACATAGATGGAACATTTTATTTATATTTTAGGACATTGGGATTATTATTTCAGTTGTTTATTTAAATTTTGGTTTAGTTATTTTAGTTTAAATGATGAGTTGTAATACAATAGTGGATTTCAATTATTTGGATTTGTTATTTGTTTATTAGTTGATGATGAATGTCAGACAATGGATTATGGATTATGGATTATGGATGATGGTTATGGATTATAAACATTTGTTTAACATGTTAGACTATGTGGTAAATGGAATGGCTTATGTTAGACGTTTTATTCCGTTGCGTATGTATGTGATTGAATGGTGAAAATTTTATAAGCAATTTGAATGGCATCAGATAAGAATGAATGGATTAATGTCACGTGCCAAAATTCGTAGCCCAATTGGTGTTTCGGGGCGCAATAGTAAGGCCTTATTCATTCCAACAAAATGACAAAAACCCAAACCCCCTATCACTTTGGAGGTATAGACTCTCCTCCAAGCCACTAAAAGATGGCCAAACGACCCATCCCATCCCATCCCATCCCATCCCATCCCTAAGAAGTCCATTTACAACTTCTCAATGGCCCGAAACAGAAATGATTAAAACTAATAGAAAATATGTTGGGATACTTGTCAAAGCTGCCTTAGTCAAGGTTAGCTTTCCACTGTTGAAAAGATAAGATTTCTTCCAACAAGCCAAGTGCTTTTGAATCTGCTCCCCAACAAAATTCCAAATATCCTTCCACTTATAACTTGCAACTAAAGACCCAAATAAGAGAAAGGAAGCACAACACTCCCAAATTCATTACCTCTCCCACCCCATATAGAGAATTCTTTGAAAAAATTATTCTCAGCCCAGGCGATGCTTCAAAACACCTCAATACATACTTCAACAGCTTCAACTGCCACTGAGAATCACTGCGAAGGATTAATGTATAGTCTGCAAACTGCAAGTGAGATATCACTGGTGCCCCATTTTCTATCCCAAAAACCTCAAACAACACCCTTTCCGCCACCCTAGACAGCAAACACCCCCAAGACTTTAGTTATCAAAAGAACAGAAGGGGGAGAAAAAGGATCCTTTTGTCTCAACCCTTTAGAGCTAACGAAATAGCCAACAGGGGATCCACTGATGAGAACCGAAAAACTTGTTGTACGGTAGCATTTTCTCATCTAATTCCTCCATTTGACACCAAAGCCCGATCTGTCTAACACATAGTCCAGAAACCTCCTAACTCACGTGTCATAAACCTTCTCCATATCTAGCTTGCATATGACCTCAGGAATGCCAAAACTAGAGTTTATGCATTCATTAGCACAAAATATCTTGTCTTAGATTGACCTTCCATTCAAAAATGGCCTTTTTGAGTCTGCAACACTATTGTAGTCAGCACCTCCTTCATTCTTGAAGATGATTTTATAAGCACTCCCCACCAAGCTTCTATACAGAGACTTATGGCACAGTTTTGGCCTACTGATTTTCCTTTACATGTTCTGGCAATACAGCTTCCCTTCATAGCTCTCTGTCTAGTCAGCTCTGGATCATCAATTCCGGGGCGTCCCATCATATGACTAGTATGTCTCATCTTTTTTTGTCCGAGAGTGTTGCTTCCAGCCAAGATAAGGTCCGCATTGTTGAGGATTCCTTGTCCTCCGTAGTTGGTACCATCTATATTCCTCTTACATCTTTACTTATGTCTTTCATATTCCAAATTCCTAACTTTTAAGTTGAATAGTGTCTTTGTTAGTCATATTACAAAAGTTTTAAATCGTAGTGTTACTTTCATTCCCACTTATTGTGTTTTTCAGGACTTGAGGACAAAGAAGACCAATGGGAGATGCCATGAGGATCAGGGATAGTACCTAATGGATGGTTGTTCATCAGTTGCCTCTACTGCCCCGTAGACACCATCTCCATCACCAATAGTTCAGCAACCACCTCTCTCCTCTGTTTCTTCCCAGCATGCTCAGCTCTTTCAATGGAATTATCGTCTTGGTCATGTTTCTTTTTCTATGTTGCATAAACTATTTCCCGAGCTATCATTCCATATTAGATTTTCATTGCAAAACCTGTGAGTTTGCCAAGATTTGTCATTCTTCCTACTCTCCTGGTACGAGTAGAAGAACTACTTTGTTTGCCCTTGTTCATCCTAATACCAAGTAGAAATTTGTAGCTTGGTAGCTAGTGTGTAGTTTCAAGTAAAAGGGAAATGAGAAGGAGAATGAGGAAGAAGATTAAGTGGAATTGGGAGGAATACGTATGAAGAGTATAGAGACAACTGCCACATACTGTGCTTCATACATCAAAAAGTAAGAATACAACAATGAGTATTTACAAGTATACCCCCAATACTATACAAAGACATATATACCCTTACAAATATAACCCCATATATCCATGAAATACAACAATTTCTTCATCCACCACACAACCAAAGTTATTGAATAATGCCTTACATCAGGCAACATTAGGTACCACAGCTTCACTACCAAACAACTATCTAGCAAACAGCTACCAAGACCATAATGCAGGTTGTAGGGGTCATATAATACTGACAACTCAAGCGCCTCCATGGCGCTTTGACTAGACTGCTTCCATGATATTTTGCCATTTCTGACCAGACCAAAATGAAGCCTGATACTGACATTCTAAACCTTGAAGGCACTTACATGGCTCGGTCAATATCCCTAAAGATGATGATGTCTTGCAACTAGACATTATAGATAAAAGAGATGCAGATGATATAACTTAATGTGCTAAAATTTGATGCATATGCATGAAAATTTTAGCAAGGTTAACTGTACTAGCATTTCCAATCAGAATTTACTTTTCTAACCAGCACTACAGCTAGGCAATCGAACAAACCAAGGACTTCGAAACAAACATGTAACTATGTTAACTTTTCATAGCCTCCAGAAGAAATTTAATGCCTTCCCCATTTAAAAAAGAAGGAATTAAAAAAACCCTTGGGTCATAATTCCACTTTGCAAGAAACCAGGAGCACATTTTTCTAGAAAGAATATCTAAAGATAAAAGGGTGGAGCACTTGTACCGTAGCTTCCGGATTATGTATCAACACAGAGAGGGCATCCACCAGCTCTCCAAGATTGTGAGGAGGAATGTTGGTCGCCATTCCAACCTGAAAGTACAATACATCAGAATGAAAGATATCTAATCATCCAGTAACTAATAAGAAAAAAACAGTTACAAATTTATTCTTAGATATGACAAATCCAAAAGAAAATTTTATTGAATTAGATTACCGCAATCCCAGAAGAACCATTCAATAATAAAGTTGGGATCCGAGCTGGCAGAAGCGATGGTTCTTTTTGTGAATTATCAAAATTTGGAACAAAATCAACCTGAAATCAAATGTATTAAATGATGCATGAAAATATACGTACAGAAGTTGGAGCATATTAAATATAAGACTAGATGATGTAGAAATGAGAACCAACCGTATCTTGCTCTAAATCTGCCAAGAGCATTGCTTCTGTGAGAGCCTACAAGCGTGAAACTGAAGTAAATGAGCATCCTTAAGATACTTGCCTCCTTGACAAAGTCACAGCAAGGAATTAACAAATAGAAGATGCAAAAAAAAACATTATAGCCAAACTTTCTTCAGCTAAACTGAAGATTTTTTTTTTTTTTGGCTGGGTAAATATAGGTAGACTGAAGATAATTAAAACCAACCACATTCTGGACTAATGGAATTACAAAAGGTCAGTGAAGTAACACACATCCAACAGCCATGTTTCAAGGTACCATTAGAAGCTTTGTTACCCAGACATCAAAACTATAGCTTGGATACATGGAATCAAAGAAAATAACTTTATTAAGGTCGAGAGACAGCTACAGTACCAAGTTTGAAGTACCAAGGAACAGAGATTCATTATAATACGATACCAACTCATCAACAGCATACATATCCTATAAAGTATTAAAAAAAATATCCCTTACAAGGAAGCTGAATTCAAATACAACTTAGCATACTATTGTGGGGAAGAAAACAAAACTTCATTAGTAAATAATTCAAACTTACTTCCAGTCTGCACTCTGTGTAACGCATGGCAGCAGGAGGATCTGCATCAATTGACCCAAAATTTCCATGCCCTTGAATGAGTGTGCATCGCATGGAGAAATCCTGGATGAGAGCAATAGCAGAAAGTAAGTTCCAGAAAAGGAAAGCAAAGAGAGAAAAATAAAATTATGAACAAGAAAGAAGAAAAACAAATGACAATCACAGCAATCAGCAAAAGAACATAACGATGGATTAACATAACCAAACAAAAGAGAATATGAAATGAATCTTCAATCATGCCCAGCTGGTGGAAGAAACCTTTATACATTCATTAAATGTATTATGAAAAAACATAGCAGTTCCAACATTTACCAAACACAAAAATAGATTAACATAACCATCCAAAAAAAGAATATAAAATGAATCTTCATTCATACTCATCATCAAAAAGCATCAGTAAATGTCCACCCCCAGAGACTTAAAGTAACTTGAAACTGAGAAGATATCATAATTGTTTGAATTCAAAGCATTTGCATAAAAAAAGAAAAAACTAAATTACCTCCATGGTAGAACGAAAACTATAAAACATTTTATTTAACATCCCGTGCGCCCTGCTTCAAGTAAAAAGGGTGCTAGAAACCACCATGAGTTTGTATAAAAGAAGTAGAACCTTGGTAATGCATGTAACTTGAAGAAGTCTGCAAGTTTGGGAATGAGGAGATATGGAAGTCAACACATGTCAGTAAATTAACTCCTATGGATCCTACTATGGTTCGCACAAAGGATTTAAAAAAGATGAGACTTAAGAAGATATAGGGGAATGTAGGGAGGCAGGAGGGGAAGCATACTCTAAATTTTCATTCTTTCACGACATTCCCACCAACGCAAGACCAAGGAGCCATACATGCCAAACCTTACAAGAGGCGGTGAGGTAGGGGATCGGTGTGAAGGCGCCCATTGCACATAAGATTATGAGGAAATACCTTGATCAGAAAAGAGTTGGATGATTATATAAGTGTCATAATGAAGCAGTGGCCTGAGTACACAGTGACTCCAATGAGTGATGGTTAGACTGGTCCAACAAGATAGCGAATCATCAACATTATGGCATAATGTGATGACTATACAGTTATCCTTAGATCCATCAAGGCATCTAATGTCATCGGGGATGCCAAATTATTTACAAGCTATTAGTTGAGGTGATTAATGAAGTGGGAAAGATAAATGCTGTATAGATTATGACAAATAATGAGAGTAACTTCAAGAAAGCAGGAGAGAAGCCAATGAAGTCTTCCAAATATATAACCCTTTTCTAGATCTTATGTGCACTGTGCAGTACATTACATCGACCTCATGCTAAAAGACATGGGAAAGAAGAAAGGAAAGAGGAAGGCCATGAAGAAAGTGGTAGAAGATGCTAGAGCAATTACTACATTCATATACAATCACAATCATGGGTATGTGCTAGCATTGATTTAAGAATGGTGTAGAGGGATATATTGCAATCGGGTTTGACATGCTTTGCCACCAAATACAAAAACCTTTAAAGAATTCTACAGAAAGTGGGCTTGAAGGCCACATTCGCTTCCTAGAATGTATGAATACTGCAAGAATAACAATGCAGCGGGAAGGAGAGCTAAACAAATAGCATCTACCCATACCATCAAGAACGAGTGTTGAATAAGGGTGAATATTTTAGAGCCAGTCGTGACGGTCCTTAAGATGGTGGATGGGGGCAAGAAACAGATGATGGGCTTCATCTATTAAGTCATACGCTAGATGAGATAAGCAATAAAAGCAGCTGTCCCTCGGAGATCTGTTGGCTACATAAAGATTGTGGATGACAAATGAAAGAAGATGCTTCTCCAACGATTTCATTAGTCCAGTAAGTTACTATATTTTGTTCCAATTAGATTTATTTCACAAGCTATATATTGGTTCGAATCTAAATTATATTTCCTTGAATTTCAATATACTATCTTAGCCCCACGTACTAATATATGCAGATGCTTGGCATTCAACCCAACCTACTCAATGCCATAGAGGATGTGGTCGCAAAGATTAAGCCAAGCGCAAACCACAGTCACATGCTCTTATGGAGGTGATAACAATTACAAATTAATTGTCATATTTTAACATTATATAATTTACTGACATCTGTGATAATTATATGTGAAGTGGTTTAGGCATGCCATAGGATCCTTTAATCGCACAGCTACTGTGGCCGAATGGACGAGGACACCATCAGGTAGACATATGTCATTTTGATGGCAATTATGAGGAAAAATAAAGTTCTGCAACAATTAATGATCCATATGCATTATTTTAGCTGAGTGGTAGGTGTTGTATGAGACCGATGCTCCAACTTGAGCAAGATTGCCATAAGTTCCTATAGTGACTCCGAGAAAAACTAGAGTACTTTCTCCTTGATTCACTTGAGGAGACGTGAGAGGCTTGGCCACCAAAAACTATAGAATCTTGTATTCGTCCACTATAACATGCACCTAAGCATGTTGAATCTAGCTACGAGTCAAAACAAAGATGACTACATTGACCCAATTGACCTCACCAATGTTTTCTATAACAAGCGCGAGGAGGACCCACCATACTAATGGGTCAAAGAAGTCAAAGAATCAATGTTGGACGAGACAGTGGACAACCGAGCTCCCACATAATGAGTGAGACAAAAGTGGATGTAGATGAGTTCATGGAAACACAGCAACAGTCTTAATTGGTTAGTGGTGGTGGTGGTGACGATGATGATGATGCTGACCGGGCCACATAATTAACCTTGGACAGAGGATCATCTGCAAGAAGTGGAGGTGAAGGCAATGGAGGGGGCAATGATGGGCGATATGGAGGTGGTGATGGAGCAGTCGATGGCCTAGAAGAGTCATAGACCCATTAGCCCATTTACAAGAGAGTGGGGATATGTTCAATCCAACTGGGATGAAGACATGGTGCTAGTCTGCCACTGCTCAGTCAGCACCAAACTTATCGGCAAAGGGATCAGCAAGAAGACGAAGCAAAGGTTCGTTCCCGTCACAGCAATGGCACCTCTAGAGGTTAACAGGGACATTCAATAGCATGAATATTGACGGTGGCAGTGCGACCAAAGGGGTTCATCTTCTGCAATTGGATCACGTGGTAGTTCTACATCTTCATATGGGTATGGATACCTCCATGAGGATAACGACAAACAACTAGACGTCTTGGGCTTTGGAAAAAGTTATGGCTCATATCAGTATAGATGTGGACCCTAGCAACACAGAGAGGGGCCTTCAACATCATACGGTCATGCTTATCCACAACCATAAATCATTCTATATCCACGATTGGGGATGACAATGAATTTAGATTATTATGTTTATCAAAGGCAAATCCGTGACTATAAGGCGTGATATAACACAACCTAGAGGACCAACTCCGTCAACAGATGCATCGTCAACACAATGATGGGTATGGCAATGATAATTTTGTGCCACCCCAAAGCTTTATGTGGTATTGATGTGGAGTTGGGGATTGGAACTGTTATTGTATATAACATATTGTATAGAGGCATTCATTGTACCTCACTACTTGTACTTTTATTACGTCTACCATGATTATTAATATATATGACACTATTGTTGTGTCATGGATTTATTTTAATCATTTCTTTGTAGATTTATAACCTTATTGTGTACTATTTTTTATCAATTTCTAACCCTGGGTATTCCAACTGTGTGTGATAGCATGTATCATAAGGCTAACAATTTCCAATAACTGATACCTAGGTGTGTAATGATGCTTATTCTAAAATTCCTTGAAATTTCATCCAAACTTTCAATGGTTTCCATAATGTTTCCACACTCTCCATAGGTAACAACGTATGTCATGTGGATATCCATTTTCATTAACCATCATAGATGGTTGTTTGCGGAGCTCGCTGCTTGACTTGACTAAGCCCCGCTTGCTGCTTGCTGGTTTTTCCATCATCCAATCCACAACAAATC
>JAOXJP010000003.1:14384364-14394690 GCA_025762735.1 Platanus orientalis | reverse complement strand
GTCCCTTTTCTCTCAGATTAGACAAATTGGGTTTGGAATTTGGATCCGGCTTTCAGTTTCGCTCCTTTTCTTCCGAAGAAAGGCTTCTCGTCGACTGTCGATTACTCGAAACGCAAAAGCCAACGATCTCATAAAACTTGTTAGTAAGTTAATATAATACTACAAATCTTCAACCGTTGGATATGAAATACGTTTGTCGGATCATCAATCTAACCCGTTGGATTCATTGAACAGAATTGATCGGTCAAATAGTTAAGATGGAAGAACCACTTGATCCGGCCAGATAACTTGGTGAACCGGGCGGGATGGACCAACACACACTCACTGACCGGGTGTCCAGGTTCTAAAACCTTTATTTCATGAATCATGGGTTCATTCGGTAGGTCATTAGGGTTTTGTAAAAGGAGCAGGCAAAACCACAGAGAAAGAAAGGGCGGAAGCCATGAGCAGAAGCTTGGGGATACCAGTAAAGCTTCTGCATGAAGCAGCTGGACATATAGTGACGGTAGAGCTGAAGAGCGGAGAGCTCTACAGAGGGAGCATGATCGAATGCGAAGATAACTGGAATTGCCAGCTCGAAAACATCACCTTTACAGCCAAGGTAATGATCCCTCCTTTCGTTTCTCTTCTTTATCACGATTTTTTTCCTTTTATTCCTGTCTCTCTAAAGATTTGGTTACTGCTGTGTAAACCTACTCTTTCTCCATGTGTAGAGATTTGGTTTACTGAGTCGGATGTGTAAACCGGATATATACATTTCAAACCCTAGTAAGAGAATAGGAAGATTTGTATTTCTTTAGTGTTGTTACTCAATGGCGTTGATCTCACTTCTCTCTAATGTGCAGCTTTGAATATTGAAATTTTATTTTCTGAAATTGTTAAAAAAGAAGAACAAAACCACTTTCAAGCGTGGCAACCTCCTAATAGCACTTTGGGGATGGTGACCTCGTAATCACGAAGACCTTTGTTCTCTACCTATTCCTATGATTACAACTCCTTTTTATTGACACTTAACAACCACCTAACTTTTAGCTAATGAATTGCGAAAAGATAAATCAGGATAAGACATGTATAAGCAAGAGAATTTAAATGGTCTATGGTTACAAAGAAAGAGTTGTGATGGTGTGCTGCCACATGTATGGTAGGATCGTATCATTCCCTCCCCCTTAAACCACCCGTATCCTCGAGGGTTAAAATACGTTATATCGATCTAATACTAGGGTGTACCCTTTAAACGATGCACCTCATTCCCTAGATGTGGCGAAAAATTGGCAAGGGGCACCTCATCCTCCGAATGTGATGAAAAATTGGCAAGGGGCGTTACATCGGTGCTCGGATGCAACGAAAAATATGCAAAAGTTCCCACACCATGGACGAATGTGGGTAAAAAAGTTAGTATAAGAGAATAGGATTCGTTTAGCAACTTGGAACATAGGAACCTTAACAGGTAAGATCATAGAGTTAGTGGATACTATGAAAAGAAGGAGAGTTAAAATTGCTTGTCTACAAGAGACTAAATGGAAAGGAAAAAAGGCTAAAGATATTGATTTTACAGAGGTTCATTCAGTTTCTATTATTTTTTTTTTTGTTGTAATGAGTTTAACTTCATCGTAGTTTGAAGTTTCGCCTGATTTTATGGTGCAGCCTCTTGGTTTAATTAATTTACTTGCCTTATCTATTCCTATAACAAGTAGTCCTAGATTTTAGATTGTGATTTGAGGATGCCGGATAGAAGAGAAGCTCCCAATAAAATTAAGATTGATTTGCTCAGTTGTAGCATTCAACAACTGAGTTTATGCAGTTACTGGATCAGCTCACACCAGAAGTATTAGAAATGCATTGAAGGGTCTTGGAGATGAACCTTGTGAAGTTGATAGTGACAAAAATCTAGCTGTCAACTTTCAAATGAAACGCTGTTTATATATATTTATATGTGTGTTTGTGTGTGTGAGATCCATGGATCTACTAAATCTTTCTTTACTTTATGATATGTGTGTGTGTATATGTTGTGATCTATGGATCTACTAAATCTTTCTTTACTTTATGAGATATGTTTGTAATCCAAGGATCTACTTAATCTTTCTTTACTTTATGATATTTGTGTGTGTGTGTGTCTGTGTGATCCATGGATCTACTAGACTACTAAATCTTTCTTTACTTCATGGTATGTGTATGTGTGTGTGCGTGTGTATTGAGTCTATTGACATTTGACAATGAATCATTTATTCTTTATTTTATGAAATATTAAGAAAAACAGATTTTGTACATTATTCAGTTTTGAAATAAGTTGGCAACATTCCTCTTGTGTTGTTTGTTGTTTTCTTTCTTTCGTTTCTTTCACTTGCCCTGCCCGGTGAGGGTGTTGTATCTCTGATTTGTTCTTCCTCTTTATAAATTTATTCCCGTCTTTCAAAAAAATAAAAAAGTTTGGCAACATTAAAGGTACTAGTTCTAATCGATTATAGATTATTGATCTGGTTTATCCATCATACCTGTAAGATTTTGCTACCATTTTTATTTGCTTTAAGTTTGTGTTGATGCTTTTTTTTTTTTAATGAATTGTGTTGGTGCTTTTTTAGTACCAAAGATATGTATATGCTTGTATCCTAGCTGCAATGAAATTTGTCTCCCTTTGCAGAAAAAATAAAACAACCTTGCGTTTCCGCTTCTTGTATTTTGCATTCTTTTCTTACATAAAGATAATTACAGTAACAAATTTTCTTGTATCATTTCCCTGATCCATTTATCCACTTGGTAATAAGGTTTCTTTGTAGATACTAGATTACTATGTTTGACTGCAATAATTGTGCTTGTATTCAATTTATATTGGTTAGGAGGTGTTTAGTGGTATTCTTTAAGAGTTATACCTTTTGTCTTTCTCCTTCTTGATGTGTTTACGGTATCGCCAAATAGTGTTTGAGGTCAATTTCAATATTTGTTTAGTTTTTATTACTTTCTATTATATTCCCTTTGTTGTATCTTCTTGCTTAAACTTGTATAAAATCTAAAATTGCCTGATTGATTTCTTCCATACTGCAGAGTATGGCTAAAGAGATGGTGATGCTAGCAGAGAAAATGAGACAGAAGCTTTTATCTGGCTCAACTGCTCAGGCAAATGCAACAAATGATGAAGAGACGGGTTCCAAGCAAGAGATGCAAGATTGGCTGTTGAGTGTTGGTATTGCATCCCCAGTTACAAAAGAGTCTGCTGGTGCTCTATATCACCAACAGTTGTCACGTCAGGTTTCCTTCTTCTCTTCTCTCTCTTTATGTGCTGTTTTCTTCTTTCTTTACTTCCTCCCCTCCCTCTATCATGAAGAAATATATAAGTACATCAAAGCCTGAGTTTGAGGAGGATGAATCAATTGAGAATGTGAACACAAAAACTTGTAATATAAGACCGGACTTTGCAAATCGCCATATCCCATGGAACCTTTCTTTTGCAGTGGTTCCCAATTTAAAAATATATCTGAAGGAATTTTAATGGCATACAAAATTGAATACATTGCAAAATCCCTTGATTTCTTTTTTTTTTCTTTGATGAATGAATCCCATGATTTCTTTGATTGATTGTTCAGTCCACAAAATTGTTATATGTTGAACCTACGATCAATTTAAGTTTCCCTCTTTTGAGGTTGTTAGTGCAAACTTTGATACATTTAATGCATGGACTTCTACCTTCATTGGAATTCGACTCCAATTGGATTGGAGTAAGCCTAACAAAATATCCTAGTCGGTGTCAATAGTGGACCTGAGTTCTCTAAGGACCTACAACCAAAGCTGACTTTAAGAGATCTAATGGAGCCAATAGCCTCTTTGCCATGGCTTTTCTGTGAGAAGGAGATTAACTCCTAGAAAAGAAAGGCTTAAATTAAAATTTTTTATTATCTTATTCTAAGCACATTCTCCCTTGGTTTTTTACCTTTAAAGATTGTTTGATCTGTTCCCTCCAAATTCCACACAAGATGGTGATGCTGTGGTTAGGAGGTTTCCATAATTGGTTCTTCAAGTGAACAATATTTAGGGAACTTAATGAGAGCAACAAATGTAGGGGCCATTTGAACTTCTGATCTTTGCAAATGACTAGCTTTGGTTTTTGCATTAGAGTTGGGTTAGACTAGGAAAGTTTCTTCTGTGATGGCATGTATGGATATGTAGTCTTCTTTATAATTTTGTATATTCAACTTTTTTTATACTCTTAAAAGTTACTAATATTGACTTCATAATAATTTTTTGATGAAGAAGTGCAAAACCCAGTTTGCATCAATATGGTTATGTTATGCATGTTGAGGTATTCTCCTTTGGCCTTAGCCCCAATGACAAGGGTCAAGCGCAGGCATCCCTACTTGTGCCTAAACCTAACCCATATGCATCCTATGGTGGCTGGGATGGTTTTGGGCCTTAAAATATAGACCTGACTGGGCCAAGATTGGGCAACTTAAGGCCATGGTTCCTACAAGAACCCCTTTAAACATAATCTTTGGAGTAGCATCCTCCATTCAATTTTATGTAAACTATCGTTCAAAATGTGTTAGTTTCTTATTATTATTTTTCCCTTTATTTAATGACTGTATGATGATGCTTTGCAAACAAGCTGAGGTGGTAATTACGCCACTCCCATCTTTTTATCTTGAATCTTGCAGATAGATGATGCAATTCACATAACCTTGTCAACTGCCACACCCCCCCTCCTCCCTCACCCCCCCACCCCAAAAAAAAAAAAAAAAAAGAAAAAAAAAGAAAAAAAGAAAAAAGATTTTACTCAAGTATTGGGTATATTAGCATGAGTGGCTCATTTGTGTCTATTATCCTGCTTCAGTGCGTGTAATGGATATGGAAGTCCTAACTGCATTGATTCTTCTAAATGAGTTGTACCTGTATTTCTACTTGTGATGAATCCAATACTCCATAATTCATATGTGCCACATCCAGATTATTTTTATGGGAATTGCACACCATTTTGGATTGAGAGCTTCTCGTGGAAATGTTAACGCTACCTTTACTTATGTCTTATTATTGAATGTATGATACAAAACCTATCATGACCGGATAATTGTATCAAATATAGTTCTGTTAAATCTATTATATTTGATATAATAATAGGTTAATAGAATAATATATCATAAAAAAATTAGGTTAATATATCATCAAAAAAATTATAAATCTACCTAGTATATTAAACTTTTTGTCAATGCGTGAATGGATCTTATGTTTTAGGGTTCAACAAGTGCAATGCTTCTAATTCTTTGGTACTTCTTTCTGTATATATGTAACTAGGCCAATTGTTGAACCATGGATCCATCATGGATCAAGTTGGTGAGCTACCAAATGGCCTCTGGTCCTGTTTCATGACATGTGTTTCATCCTTCTTTTTCCCTAAGTTGTAAGGGACAGATTAGAGAGAAGTAGGGTCCCAGCTGATATGAATTTTTTTTAATGAATATTGATGATATTTATTGATTAAAAAAAGGGGACAATATACAAGAGAAGCTGAAGCTAAGGGGAGCCAATGGCTATCACACCACAAAAACGATTCCCTTACTACCATGGGATGCTCAACCCACAAACTAAATGGGACCTAGCCACACCTTTTTTAGCTAGCTTATCAGGAAAAGTGTTTTCCAATCTGTGCTTCCATTGGAACAAGATGTTCAATAGGAGGGCAATAGGCGGTGGTTCTGCATAATAAGATGGGAAGGCCCCCATGGACAACCAGTTGTTAACAGTGGGATGATCAGATTGAATTGATTCAAAAAATGGTACCATATCTTAGGGGCAAAAATACAATTTATTAACAAGTGGTTAACTGATTCCCCAACATCTTTGTACATAAAGAATACATGCACGAGAATATACTAATTCTTACACCTTTTGATTGGACAACAAGAAGAGACTCTTGTATGTGCCACCACACAAGAGAGTAAGGTTCAAATCTTGTGTCATGTATGGGTTATTTTAATTGTTTAAGAGGTGGATTAATTTTGTAATAAGGCCAATAGTGTCATGGGTAGTTTCGTTTTTTTATTGTAAGTTGTAATTCCGTTAGTTACTTTTAGCCCATTTTTTTTAGAGGTCAAAATTTGCCTTTGTAGCTTGAGGATGGCGTCATTAGGGAGGTTATTCAGTTACCTTTCTTACGAGACCAAGATTGCGCAATTCCGAGGTGATGTGGGAAAGTTATGACCAAATAACTAATGGGTTATCAAAGAGTTGCGGAAATAGTGTTTTAGAAGGTTGTCTTAACTTTTAGTAATTTAAGACTTTAGGAAAGTTGAAAGTATAGTATTTATGAAGTATTAGAACTTAGTATGTCTTAGGCAGTAAGTTTGAAGTTTTTAGTAGTTTCCAAATTAGGAAAGTAAGTTTTTGTTTTATTAAGACTTAGTCTCCAAGTTCAAGTGTTTTAACAATTTTCTAATTTTGTACTTTCTAATTTCTATAGGTTGTAAGCCTATTTAAATACACCCATCTTTATGAATTAAAACATTGAAATTGATTAAACAAAAGTATGTTATTGGGTGATTTTCCAAGGCAACTGTGGGTTGGTCCTCTCTCCCCTCCAAGGGTGATGCCACTCTAGGCTCCCCTCTCTCTCCATTGTGGCTTGTAGCACCCTAGGTGTATTCGTGAGTCCCCTCACCCTCCCCTCCTCCTCTTTATTTTTTCATCATCATCTTCTACTATCCTCTATATCTCTTTTTTTAGTTACTGTTAAAATACCCTCCACTATTGAAGAGAAAGCTACTGGATTTTATAGAAGTTGTTAGACTACATTATTCAGGTATACTTTGCTGAATTTTCTAGGTACATTAATAGCTGAAATCACACTCCTCAAGAATCCTTATTTCTCTAATTTTTTTTGAGGGTTTGATCCTTATGTAATCCCCTACAAAAGCCCTACTTTCCTCTTTGATTCTCCTCTTCCCTCTATCTTAATTTCAAAAGATTCTCTGTTTTCCACTCATCCATTGTTAAAGAAATCTTGAGTTTTTTGAAATTCAAAGATATAATGATGTAGGATGACTAACCACTTACTCTAAAAGCTTGAATTGATAGAGGGAGACAAATCAACCCCTTTTATCTCATAGCCCAGGCTAAGCCAAGCCTTTGGCCGAACTCTTTTTCGTGGGCCCCACCTCACATGGGCCCGCCTCCCACGAGTTGCCCATCTCCCAGGAGTCGTCCCATCTCGAGTGTGCCCCTGTCTCATATAAACTATCCCATTTGAGTCCGGTGTGAAAATGCCCCTACATTAATTATCCTTTGTGAGGAGTTTTGATCACGAGACTTCCTAGTTTGATACCACTTTGATGTAGAATTACTAACCACTTGCTCTAAAAGCTCGAACAGATAGAGGGAAGCAAATCAATCCCTTTATCTTATAGCCCAGGCTAGGCCAAGCCCTTGGTCGAACCCTCCTTCATGGGACCCACTTCACATGAGTCCCACCTTCCACAAGTCGCCCGTCTCCCACAGGTCACCCCATCCCGAGTGTGCCCCCGTCTCACATAGGCTGCCTCACTCGAGCCCGGTGTGAAAATGCCCTGCATTATTTAACAAATCAAAACTTGTCCAAATCCTTTGATATTTGAACTGTAGAACCTTTTATTGTTGCACTAGTTAACTGGAAATTTTCGGAATTTTTTGATCCATTAGAGGAAATTTGTTTTTGGTAATTTTGGACTTTTCTGTCCAAAATTACATAAATACTCTTTTGGGTCCTTTCTCCCTATTTTCTCCTTTTCACTTCTAATTCATTCTAATTTCTTTTCTTTGATTCTATTTATTGGTTTCTAAACTTTCGTGGCTACTTGTGTTTTAAAATCTCAATTCTTGAATTACTTGCTTCCGCAATTTAATTTGACCTTTACTTGAGGCTTGTGGAAATATCTTGCATCAATTTTTGGTATCTTCTCTCTTGTGCTGCATCACCTTTACAGCGTGTCTCACGTGTTCACCTTTCTGTGGGCCACCTTTTTTCGAAAGCCTCAAACTTTACAAGGCTGAGAACTTTCACATTACCTTATGTGAGAATTCATCCTTTCTGCTCTTAGTCCCTTTTCGCTCTAGAATTGGTATTTTGTGGTTTACCAGCTTCCTTTATACTTGTCTAAAGGGAGGCATATTCTAGAGGGTGACTTAATTGCAATTGCAAGTGAATGCATAGACTTAGAAACCTGCAACCAGGCTTTCAGGATGATTTATAAAATTGATTTGGACAAGGATTAAGACCATGTGAATTGAAACATCTAAGAGGAGGTCATGGGAGGATCGGCTTTTGTAGAAAATGGAAGAAGTGGATCATGGCATGTGTCTCTTTGGCATCTTTCTCTATTCTCATCAACAGCTCTCTCTGGAAGGTTTTTTTTTCTGAGTTCAAGAGGGATTAGTTACGCAAAACCTCCTCTCTCTTCTTTTTATTTTAGTGGCGGTGGTGTTAAGCAAATTTATGTCTAAAGGGGAGGAAGTCTGCATGATTGGAGGGTTCAAAGTAGTTGAAGGGGTACCTCAAATAGCTCTTCAACAATATTTGGATTATACATTTGTGTTCTTGGGCCCATCTAGAGAACATGCCTCTGATTTTTGGGTCATTTTATATCGTTTGAAGCATTTTCTGGCCTTTGAGGTAAATTGAAAAAGAGTGTTCTCATTGGCATTGGTGAGTGTGAAGGGGTGCTTTTGGAGGAATGTGCTAGTCTTTTGGGGTGTTATATTGGAATTCTTTTATTCACTTACTTGGTTCATCTACTAGTGGCTAAGGCTAGTTGCACAACTATTTGGAATCCGGTTTTGAGAGTAAATAGTTGGGTTTGAAGTGAAGATATCTTTTCCTTGGAGGTCAAATCACACTCATCAAAAGCACTGTAGCAAGCTTCCCTATTCTCTTTATGTTTATTTTTAAATTTCTGGTTTTAGTTACTAGAGGATGGAGAAGTTGTGAATGGATTTTCTATGGGAAGGAAGCAAGGAGAAGAGAAAAAGTTTCATATTGTTAAATTAAAGTGAGATGTAGGCCTAAGGTGGGGTCTTGGCTTCCATAGCAAACTATGAACAAGGCTATACTTGGTAAGTGGCTCTAGCGATTTTGTTGCGAGGATAGGGCTCTTTGTAGAAGGATAATCACACACAAGTGTGAAACATGTAACCATGATTGGGATTCTTAAGTCTTAACAGTTGTCATCATTCTGAGGGTTTGTTTATTATTATTATTATTTTTATGGATTTTGGCCTGGATTAGTTTCAAGGTGTGGTATGGGGCAAGATTGCTTGTTTGGGAAAATGAAAGGTTTTAAGTTGGTAATCTTTGTGACCTATGCCCAAGAATTTGTGGATTAATTCTGGTCAAATACTTCACAATCAATAATTGCTTTGAAATTTGGAATGGTGAATTTGTGTGGTGCCCATTATTTCAAAGATCATTGCTTGATAGGGAGATCCTTTAATGTACTCATCTACTAGATTGTATGATTGATGCATCCATTTTGTATTTAGAGGCTCATTCAAGAGTTTGGAAATATCAAACGGAAGGTTTGTTTAGGCGAAATCTTTCTATAACCACTTGACTACTTTTCTAGTATTTGGGGGAATGGGTGGAATAGGGATTTGAACATTGACTACTTGTAGCAAGGGGTTTCCAATTAGCAAATAGATTCACAAATTTGAAAAGTGAGGACGAAGATGTGGCGCGCTTGTTTATCCATTGCGAGGTTTCAAGAGGTTTTGGAGTTATTATATCAACATTGACTACTTGTAGCAAGGGGTTTCCAATTAGCAAATAGATTCACAATTTTGAAAAGTGAGGACAAAGATGTGGCGCACTTGTTTATCCATTGCGAGGTTTCAAGAGGTTTTGGAGTTATTATATCAAATTTTTTTTTATTGGATGGATTGGTGATGGAAGGACTTAGCCCATTTTCTTGTGGGCTAACACTGTAGGCCTGAAAAGTCCATATTTGAAGCCCATTCAATATAGTCCAGCAGGTTCAAGGAGAGATGCATGAGGCTATCGCCCCCAATCAGTTTTAGTAGTTGTTTAACTAGTTATCATGTTTTCTGAAAGATTAGTTTTATTTGCTTTGATTTTATTCACTAAGTCCAAGAAAAGAGGCATGAGTCCATAATTCCGCTAGTTTTAGTTGTTGTTTAACTAGGATTCTTATCATGTTTTCTCGAAATTTAGTTTTATTTGATTTGATTATATTCAGCCCAGTGATGTTTGCTATCTTCTGTTTCTTCTATAGTTTTAATGAATTTTCTATCATTAAAAAGAAAGAAAGATTATACTCAGTTTCTAAGTTGGTTTGGGAGTCTTACTTGTAACGGGAT
>JAOXJP010000003.1:14365710-14381221 GCA_025762735.1 Platanus orientalis | reverse complement strand
CAATCAAGGTTAATGCCACTTACTTGGACTTATTCCTTGATTGCTAATTTGGCTTTGTTCCTTGAGCCAGGATCATCTAATTAGCCTTTTTATGATCTTATTAAGATCATTCCTTTAGGATTCTTTTAATCCTATTTGTAGGGCTTAGACCAAATCTAGATCATCTAAAGCCCTCTTTCTTATGACCTCTATTGGGTCATTTTTATTGTCAAGATATCATCTTGACATGCTCTCACTCCTATATAGGATGAGAGTTCATCTTTCTTAACCCAAGTCTTTTTTACCCAAACTTATTTGGTCTTAGTTTGCTTGGTTTTGACCATTTTTTTCTTAGATCCTTGGGGATCATTTTTACTTCTTTAAAGTTTATGTTGTCCTTTTAGTCTTTTATCATTTTGAGTCTTTTAGAAGTATTTTTGCCTTTCTTTTTTTCATTTTAGACTCTTAAAGCCTTTGGGCACTTAAGTCTCTTTGCCTCTTTTTGAACTCAATCCTTACATGACCAATTAGCGCATAATAGTGGCATGTAATTGGTGGTCTTTTAGAAACAATAACCTTAGAGGTTGAAGCATAGCCTTTTGATTGGCTAATCATTTCTTTTCTTCTATCTTGGTGGATAGAAGCTTTCCTTTTGAAAGAAGAAGTTTGTCTTCCACTATACATTTTAGCTTGGGGGAAAACATTGGCCTTACCTTTGTATTTTACATAGGCATTTTTTGTCCTTTTGTGTAGGTAGGAGGTTTGGCATTTCTGGAGTAAAATCTCAATCCCCTTCTACTACCTTCTTTGCCTTTTGGCATTTTTTATAGATTTTTGCTTCCTTGGGCAAGGGTGTTAAGATACTTCTTTTTGTACTCCTGAAGTTTTTTGACTTGATTAAAAAGCTCATCATTTCTTACATTGAGCTTGAAGCATATAGAGTCTAGATTCATTTTATCTTCTTCTAATGTTTTGACTTTTTGCTCAAATTCTAGAGTATTACTGGACAACATTTCATTGTCCTCAACTAGTTTCCTATTTTCACTTTCTCTATTTATCTTTTCTATGTTGAGGATTGATTTTGACTCCTTAAGTCTCTTCTCTAGGAGATTTATTTTATCTTTTAAACTTCGATTTTTTTCTCCTAGGAGGTTGGTGTCTAAAGACCTCAACTCAAACTCTTTTATCTTTTCTTTTAATTCCTCATTTTTTTCAAGAGATTAAAGTTTTCCTTAAGTAGATCATCATTTTCTTCTAAACCTTTAGATTGTTTTTCATTAATTTCAAGAAGGTTTAGCTTTAAGTTATGAGACTTTTCTTTTAGTGTATTGTTTTCATTCTTTAGGTTCTTATTGGTCTTGGCCAACTCCCCATTCTCAACAAAGAGCTTATTGAAGGCTTTTTGGATGTCCATCTCATCCTCATCCTTATCACTTCCTGATTCACTTGAAAGTGAATCATTGGGATTACCAAGTGTCATAAAGGCTTTGGACCCAAGTGAGGTGTCTTCCTCACTACTCATTGTTTCATCTTTTGATGAAATTGAGAGACTTTCAGAGGTCTTCTCTATAAGATCCCATGCTTCTTTGGCATCCTCAAACCATCTATTCTATAGACCTCAGTCATACAAAGGACACGTCTAATAATATTGACTGCTTTGAGGTTTGCACTAAATGCCTCATTTTCGGACATTCCCCACTCACTTTTGGGGATAGTGGGTTTGGTGTAGCCTTCCACTACGGAGTTCCAAACATTAAAGTCCATAACATTTAAGAATATGGTCATACGTGTTTTCCAATAGCCATAGTCCATCCCATTGAAATAGGGAGGAGTAGAGATTGACCAACTCTTTTTCTTGGTCATCTAGGATCAATAACAAGGATCTAACTTGAGATATTAAGCTCTTTTAGAGCAACCTGCTTTGATACCAATTGAAATTCCTAAGTCGGTATGATCCTAGAGGGGGGGTGAATAGGATAACTATAATTTCTAAGGTTCCTATTGAATTAATTTCTTTACCCTCTTTTGATTTACTTAATTTTATCTAAATGTGTAGTGGAAATTCTTTTGCTTAATTAAATCTCTTTTCTATGAACCTATCATAGACCACGAGGCTTCATCATGCACTATACTATTACCTATAGCAGAGCGGGAGTAGAGTTAATAAGTTTCCTACGATAGCTTGATTAATTTTTTTATATTAACCTTAGTTAGAGTCACTTCCAATTACCCGACAATATAATCACTTAAGTTTAGTACTTTGAGTGAATTCCTACAGTGATCTATAAATAATGAATTGCAAATTCAATATACTTTACAATATATTCTATTAAACTTAAATGATAGATTAACCAATTTACAAATTTACTAAAGCTTAAATGCTTGTGCGTGTTTATGAAAATTTAGTGTGTCGAGCAATTTAGCATAATCAATATAAACATAAATATTAAGGTGATCAATTCTCTATGAATTGCAAACCAAGTAAACAAGTGTGTTCAATTAGTCCGATTTGCAAATTCAACTAAGGCCTAGATGTTTGTGCTTGTTTATGTTATGGAAATTAAAAAACAATCACAAAGCATGCAATATAAAGACACAAATGTTTATAGTGGTTCGGCACACGGGCCTACGTCCACTCTCCAATGCCAACTCTAGGGGCGTGTTGATTTTATTAATAGTTAACTACTAACTATTACAAGGTACGTCAACAAGATCTTACCTCTAGTGTCTCCAACAGAGGTGACTCCGCACTTGATGTTTCCGGCAACTGCTAATGAATTTGGTGTTTCCGGTGAACTCCCAATATGGCTTTCGATGTCTTCGGCGAAAACTTCCTCGTCCAGTGCCTCTGACGAACGTACTCAAATGATGGAAATAAGAATGATGGTACTGGTGTTCAACTTCTTAATAGGGAAATATAACTAAGTTCTTCACACCGAGTGTAGAGATCTTTCTATGATGTTTCCCAAGTTGGGCTCTTCTCTCTAAGGCTCTTTGAATGCTTCAAGGGCTATTCTTCAAGTCTTTGATGATGATTGATCCAATCTTTTGCTCTCAAAACTTGGTTGCTCTCCTTTTAGATGATTTAACTATCGAACTCAAGAACACCTCATGTAAATAGGATTTTCAAATGATTTACATGAATAGAATGCTCAAAGATGACATAAGGAGTTGTGGGAGAGTCCTTAGGTCATTTGAAACATGTCTCAAGCCTTTATAGGTGAGCCATGGCCTTCCCATGCCTTCAAATGATCAAAATAACGGTTAAAAATAAAGTCATTATGGCTTTCTGAGCGTTCCTGAGCGCTCCCCTTGATTGGCGAGTGCTCCGGCTACCCAGGCGCGAGCGCTCAGCCAAATTCGCGAGCGCTTGGACTCCTCAGATTCAGTACAGAGACACCTCGGTAAAATGGCCATAACTTTCTCTAAAAAACTCTAAATCCTTCACTGTTTATTTTTGTTGGAAAGTAGACTTCTAGATCTTTTCATCCATATATGGATTGTAATCTAGTTCCTACTGAAGAGATCTGGGGAGTCCTTGGAAGTTGCCTCAAAATTTACTGACCCAGAGCACAAGTCAGCATAGACACTTCTTCCCTAGTGAGCCCTTTTCATTATTTTGAGCATTAAGCTCTTTATGCATTTCAATTAGACCCTAATTAAGCCTTTTAAGTGATTCCTAGGGTCAACCATGGTCTCAGGGTTTCGTGAGCACACACACACACCTATCATTGGGTCTCATATACCTGATTTACCTTTCCATGTTTGAAAGAAATGTGTTGGCTTCCTTGAGGTAGCTTGTACTTGAGACTTGGAATACTTTAATGATGCTTGAGTCACTTTGGTATGGTTATTCCAGCTTTGAGTCCATCTTTGTGGCACTTTCCCGAACTCTAACACTTGGACTTACATAAGTATACAGTTTACATCACAAAGCCCCATACAACATGACCACTACATGTACACACTTTGTTTTGTGCATGGACATTGACAATACATAGACCTAACAGGGATGTGGTAGTGAAGGTTTGGGTAGAATGAAGGAAAGAAATCTCACCCTGTTAGGGATGTGGTTATGACATTTTTCTATGGAGCAAGGGAATCTCTAACATTCTATCATTCTTAGTAGGCACGGATGCGTTGATAACGGGTAAGACTATAAGCAAAACCTTCCCTCATCCTACTCTTAGTGTTGGAAACACATCCTTCAAGTGAGTCCTTTCTTTTACCCTCACACTTGCTTCACTGTTGAGAATGGTATGAATATCCATTTTTGGAAGGACCTTTAGTGGGGTAATCCCACTTTGGAGTTGGTCTATCATTGTATTTTTTACATTGTTGTCCATAAGAAAGCCAAGGTAGCTGAAATCCTATCCATGAATTCTATTGGTTTATCCTAGAACCTCATTTTTACTTGTGACCTATATGAGTTGGAGGTTACCCTTGTTGGCAACCTCATGGAGGAACTTCGTTTGGTTTTCTTGTCGAGTGGAGACCATGATTCCCAAACATAGAGAACCCCTTCTTCTAATTGTCTCTTCTCCTCCAAATATTTTTCCTCTATCCTATATGGGGACCCACCTCTTCTTAGCTTTTTCTAACACACAAGGTTTGGAACTTTGCCACTCCTCCATGGGTAAAAGCTTTATTTGGGTGGCAACCCTAGACAGGAAAAACACCATGGATGTTCTCCAAAAAAGGGGCCCCTTCATGTTTCTGTCCCCCTTCAATTGTCATCTTTATGGACACAATGAAGAGACCGAAAACCATTTTTGTATACACTGTGATTTTACTAATAAAGTATGGAGATTTTTTCAGCAAGCCCTATCCTTAGGGTTCGTTATGCTAGAGACTCTTCATGACTTAGTTCATCAGTAGAGAGGTAGAGCTAAAGAGGAATGTAAAAAAGTTTTCCTTGGTGCTTTACTACAGAGTATTATTTGGGGTGTGTGGAAGGAAAGAAACAAAAGAGTCTTTGAGACAAAAAGTGAAGTGTCTAGACGATTATTGACTTAGTGATATGCAAGGTTGGCTCTTGGATGGTGATTAAAAAAAGAATTCAAAGGTGTCTCTATGAATGAATTTGTTAGGGCCTGTTGTGTTGGAACAAGTTCCCTTTTATGCAAGGAATTTTAAAGGCGCCTCCTTTGGGAATCTGGGTCCAACAGGATATGGATAAATTTTGATAGACCATTATAGTACTATGAAAGGCATTAAGGGGCCCAATTGGGAGGACTAATGCAAACCAAGGAAAACTTGTTGGCTTGCTTGAAAGTTTGTGGATGCTAAGGTCAAGAAATATCATAGACTGCCTAGTGAAAGGGGATTCTAAAATTGTCATTAGTTGGGAAAATGGTGAAAATGTGAGATCTTAGAAAATGTGCCATCTTATATATGAAGTTAGGGCTTTGATTAAGGAATGTCAGGCGTCCTTGCGACATGTTCCATATGATTGAAACTCTTTGGCTGATAGACTGGACAAGTGGAGTGTAGATCGAATTGATTCTTTTGAGGGGGATTGTATACCAGTTTCCTTAGTGTAGTTTGCTTTTCTGGCTTCTTGGTCTCTTTGTATTTGCAACTTTCTCAGCAGCCTTGTATCCATATTCTTGTATCTTTTTCTTTTATCTAATAAATTACTTGTTGCTCATCAAAACAAATAAATGCATAATTGTTGTAGTTATATAATTTCTTTAAGTTCAAGAATGACCTTTTTTTTTTTCTTTTGAACAAATCTCTTAATTCATGAGAAACTTATTGGTCTATTACTAAATTTTAATGTTATTACCTTATTTTTTAAAGTAGTATGAATCCCTTACTAATCAATTGTAAATGGTTTAATCATCATAAGAAGAGGCATTCCTAGAATTTGTCATTGTTTTAAATCTTTAACATAAATGAAAAATGTTTACAAAAAATAAACATTTATTGTAAACATAGGTTTTTTAATAGTTTGAACTATATTTATATTTATCCTCTATGAAGCTTTATAGAAAAAAGTATTTTAAGAGTATTAGAACTTCTCATATACTGTTTACATCTGTCCCAGAGTCTATTAGACCTATACCATTAAGAATGAAGGTTTATTCCATTTTTTTTAATTTATTATTAAATTTATATACCAGTTTTGTGTTTAACATTTTCTTATATTGAATCAAGCAACTCTTCTTTATTAGATTCTTCAATCCAACTTTCAAATTCATTATTACAATTCTAATTACAACTTCATATTGATTCTCTAAAGCTTTGATTCTTTCATGAAATTCTGTTAGTTTAATTTTGTCTTCTTTTTTTTTCCCTTTTAAGTCATTTATTGATGCCTTTCGCAAGGATCCATTTTATCACCATTAAACTTAAAGTCTAATTGTAGTCAAATTTTTTGAACATTTACTTCAAGAGAGACATTTTAATAAGTTTAAATTATTCAAGGCTAAGTTGAATATTAGTTTGTCTAACACCTCAAACATGTCTACCAATTGACTCACAAAAGAAAAAACATTCAAATGAACTCTTAGACATAGTTAATGCTGTTAAAAAAACATTCCACATTGCAACCAATCTCTTAAAGGGAAATTTCAACAGAAAAAAAAAAAAAAAACTAATACACACACACATTTTATCAGGTTCAAATTCAATGCTAGATTAGAGAAACATTCAAAATGACTCTTTTATGCAGTTAGTGATGTTCATGAGCCCTCTATGGTTAGGGAAAATTATAGTTTAAAGAATAACCAAATATATATTCATGGGAAACACATAGAGAAATTTTTATATAGAGAAATATTTAGAAAGACATATATTCATGGGAAAAACATTTTAACCGATGAATGGTTCATGAACACATTGAATTAAACTAAAATTTTCAAATAGCCAGTAGAAGTATTCAGAAACATGAATATCCTATAATGGATGGTTTCACTTAAATAATTGAAAACTCGATTGCAGAAAACTTAAAAAAAAAAAAAAACAGAAAAAAGCGTTCTGACTATTCTGTGTAAGAAAATATATTTGAAGCTGATCATGGTAATAGTTACAACAATTCTGGTCTATTACAAAAGACTTAAAGAGTAATTTACACTTCACATTCATAAAAAAATGAACAATAAATGAAGTACAGAAAAACAAGAAATCAAGAGTAAAGTCACAAGCCCAAAGTAGAAGACTATGAAAAGTAGTACTAACACAAAGCAACATGTGTTTTAAAACTTCAAAGTTTATTTTAGCATGAATTCTTGCATAGACTTGGGGCTGCAGAGGATGTCGAAATGTTTGCTACTTAGACTGTCTTTTAGGATTTGGATCTGACCCTCTTTGAGAAGTACGTCTTCATCAAGAGACTCTATCTTCTTCTTCAACAAGTTAACCTCAGAATTCAGTAACATGTTCTTCTCACTGTACTGCTTCACTTCTTCCCACATCAAATCTCGTTCCCCAGAAACTTTTGGCAATATTCCTCTTGTGATTGTCAACTCCTTTGTACATTGTTGCAGGTCACATTTAAGCTTGTTGATGCTCTCATCCTTCCTCATTATCTGTTAATTACTAACTCTGGTTTATTTATAAACAAGTAATAGATGTAGGAGAAAGAAAAGAAACTACTTCTCTAGCAAAAAGATGGGAAAAATAAAACATTGAGCAAAACATTTATAACCATAAAATTAGATAAAGATGCATAATTTTACAACTGTGGAGGCTGAAAGTTGATTACTAGGTAGGTAGGTACACATATTGTAAGTGGAGAGAAAGTATTTCAGAATTAATGGTATCAGTGGGGCATGCAAATTCGCATTAAGCTTACTTGAAAAAAAAAGGAGCAAGTATATTTCATTTCACTTTTCTATGGCAATGAATACTTGAATCAGTTCATCTGTATGGCAAGCCATTCAAAAACAAGCTTAGTGCAGCGCACATGTGCTAACACTATCAAAGCCCCGTAATAAAACAATACTACATGTACCCAATCTCACTCATCGTGTGAAAGCACATATGTCAGGCCACTAGGCCTGTCTCTGGATCAACTAGATTACTAGTTCTTATTAATGAGTAAATCTGTAATGTGTGATTATAGATTCTTAGCATGGAGTGGAGGTAGAAAATAGTAAAAGCAGCTTCTTATCACTCTGATATAGATAAGAAAAAATTCAGGAAAAGTACATTAAGATTCCACTTTCATTCAAATCTATATGGAACCGTTAAACAAATTTAACTATAACACCGGAGATTCACTTGGCCAGGATGCCATTGCAACAAAGCAAAAGGAATGGTTTATTTTTAAAGGCTTGATCCAATTCGGTGAGGGAGTATGTTCTTTCTAGTGATATTTCCAAAATTTGAAACTGTGCAGATGTTGAGCCAAGAAGAACTGACTCATATCAATGAGAGAGAGAGAGAGAGAGAGATTTCATTATCAATTTTCTCTTCCTTCCATATTTTCCAAATTTGAAATAGGTAATTTATCTCCAAAAATATTTTCAAACTTACCTTTTACTATTATTAGTTAGATTAAATGAAAACATCATCATGATCCTGAAATATTTTTCTTATCTTACTGTTTGTATAGCAGTTTTAGCTTATATAATGACTACGGGGCTGCTTAATTCTGACTTTATATCATATAAGTGCATTCAAACATACATAAACACATGCAAGTGCTCAGGAGTACATCATAACATAAAAGTCTTCTGCAGGATCACCAATTAAGAAGAAGTTGCTTATGGATGTGTGCTGATTGGATGCATACATGCAGGTATGGATTTTATGTACTCGCATAAATGAGTCATACATGTGGACAGACCTGCATGAACATGTAATAAACTTTGTCTTTGCTTTGTTGGTCTCCCTACGAACCATGATTGTGCAAAGTCACATGTAAATGACATGCTGAAGAGTTACATGCATGGACTCAAACATATAAATAGTTGAATAAGCATAAATTTTCTAAAAAAGAGTCAGATACCTGAACCATACAAAACCATAGTATGTATGTAAGATTACATGCATTACAAAAGTACATATAAATCATGAGATCTGATAAAATTCGAAGAATAAACAGTTAGGCAAACGCATGCTCACCTGAAGTTCAAGTTCCTTCATCCTGTGGGTCACACAAGATAGAGCATCTTGTGCAGACTGGACTTCGCATCTAAGGATGTCATGACCCCTTACCACTGTTGCTACCTCAGCCTGCAGTTGCTCAATTTCCAACTCTTTTGAGCACAACTTTTCCCGCAATACACTTGTTACTAGAGTTTCAGCTTTGAGCTTGAATCCTATATCATCCTGTATAAGCAAAAAAAGAAAATCATTAAAAAAAGAGCATATCCCAAGTATAAAATTTTAATTTGTCAATTTAATAAGTACTTATGGTGCAGGTAAGTAACCGATTGAGGACCTAGGTCCAGTTCTCTTTATATCAGAATAGCAGTTCAAAAATATTTGAGCTCCAATTTACCTCTAGGGCCACACCATTCCCCAATCCACAACCCTCTTTGCACTGTGACTGAGATTCTGAAGATATTGGATTAGACTTCTCATGCACCACGGAAGCTATTGTCTGCAGACTTATTGTCAAATTTTCAATTCCATTCTTTAAACTCTGGACTTTCATATCAGATTCAACAACAAAGTACACATCTAATCCATTCTGAGCTTCTTGACCCTGTTTACTGTGTGGTTCGACTTCAACAATTTGGCCTGCTTTCCCTTTAATGGATTCCAGTAACTTTATACATAGTTGGCTGCTCTCATTGAGCAGTGACAGCCCTTGCTTCTGTAAGCAATCAACCCGGGCCAATAGCTCCTGATCTAACTTGAAGGACAGAGAACCACCATCATTTCCAGTGGCTCCTAATCGGTCCAACAGATTAATATTCTCGCGCCGAAGGGACTCAACTTCAAGTCGATAAGATTCCATCTCTCTTCTTAAAATCTGCT
Organism: Platanus orientalis; assembly: GCA_025762735.1. Lineage (NCBI taxonomy): Eukaryota > Viridiplantae > Streptophyta > Magnoliopsida > Proteales > Platanaceae > Platanus > Platanus orientalis. The sequence continues at coordinate 14,371,309 of JAOXJP010000003.1, read as the reverse complement.
CCACCCCCGTCAACCTTACTTGCTCCATCTGCAATTTATCAAATTTCTCAAATGATTGCTTCCTTTCAACTTCCTCAACAAGTCCTTGTCGCAACCCTCCAATTGTTTTCTCTTGATCACTGCAGGTCCTCTGTAATCTTGTAAGAGCCTTCTGCAGCTCCTTATTTTCCTTCTCCTTCTCTTTGTAGGCTCTTTGAATGCAATCCCAATCTGCTTCTGCTGCTCTAAAGCACCCTTGTAGCTCCGAAAAGGCCTTCCGTAGATCCTGGTTCTCCCCTTCTGCTTCTTCCAGCCTTGCCATCAGGTCCTTCAGTTGTAGGTCTGAATATGTTATCCGGCTTCTGCTCTCTGTATCTCTGCCATTAAGGGAAGATACTTCTCTTTGGAGGGAGATATTTTGCTCTGCCAGCTCCCGCACCCGCTCCCGTGACCTCTGCTCTTCTGACTGGTATTTATCAAGCTTGAAGGACCATTCTCTTGACCTTTTATCCAATTCCTTCTCCAATCTTGATTGCCACTCATTCTTCTCCTTCTCTAGTCGCCAGGTTTGAGAGTCCAATTCAACCTTTGCAGCTTTAAGTGCTTCATTAGCAGAGGCCCTCTCAGCAATTTGGCACTGAAATTGAGCTGAGACCTCAAGAGCCAAGTTTCTTCGCTCCTCTGTAAGCTTTCTAATCATCTGAAGCAATGCTGATACACTGAAGCCACTATTATCTTGAAGAAAGTTTTCCTGCTCAAGTTCCTCTGAAAGAAACAAGACCCTCTCCTCCGCTTCCTTTGCTTTCCTGTGTAATTCTACATCTACATCGTCCTCTGTTTGCACTGAGTGCAAAGACACTGGAACATCTCCAAGAAAGCAGTTATGTTTCTGAAAGCCTGAGATGTCCTCCCCATGACATCCATTCAAGGTTCCATACGGGCCATCCGACAAACAGCTTTTTAAAGCAACTCCATTGGAATTTGAATGCGGATGTGGGTCCGAGTAGTCCTCGGAGATATCTTCGATTGTGGTTGGAGTATCAGGGTTGAGATCCCTCCTGGATCTTGTCTTGGGTTTCTGGGGGAATACCTTAGAAAGTCTCTCAACCACATTCTTTGCAAGTTTCTGTGGAGGTTCAGGCTCGAATTCATTTCTCTTCCTATCTCTGGTTAAAAGGATAACGTTGGCCTCTCTCATTTCTCCAAATGAATAAGACCTTGCTCTCCCCTTACTATCCGTTGGTGAAGCTGGTGCTGTAGACTGAACCTGCCGCCGCCAACCACCACCATTTCCATTATTGGGAAGGTTTCTTTGAAATGAACTAATCTTTGGCTTCAAGTTCCTTTCCTGTTGTTGTTCCCCGTCAATGTAAAGGTCTAAGATCCTGTTTGAGGTTTGATTTAAGTGGGTCGAACCACATTTGACTGGAAGCATATCAGAGCTACAAGAAGAATTCCCTGAGGAGTCATGGTAACCCCCTGGAGAATCTGGTTTCTCTACACCATATGCCTTTCGCGTAGTTGTCTCTTCACTTCTTTTAGCCTTGGACTGTAGCTTCTCTGGAGTACGAGAATGGCATCTAACAAGACCAACAAAATTAACGAAAGTAAAGTGGAAAATTCTTTAATAAAGGAAACATAGATTTTGGTCAATAAAAAATGCAAAAAAATTGACTAAACCAAAGACCTTACCTAACTGGATAATCAAAAAGCTGAGGTGGAACATCACTAATTGTAGAAGGAGATCTACTTGGATCATTCAAACAATGCAACTTCTTTTCTCCCAGGTCACCACTATAAAAGGCTGCTGATGAAAACGAAAGGCTTCTTGTAAGACCTGAAGAATCTGTATTAGTTACAGAGTTCTGGCTTCCAGGGAATTGTTTTTGAGATCTGGAAAGCAAATCCTTGCCTCTTCGGGAGTTGTTATCAACCTTGTCATTGATTTTGTTGCTTATGCTACTTGGCGTTTCTGGGTTGCTGTTTTCGCCAGTAGGAGCAGATCTAAAAAAGAATAACTTCCTCATCTATAAACCCTTAAACTGGAATTGTTCACTGTAATGCATGAAAACTTGAAAGGTACTAAACCCCTCTTAGAACTTTTTTTTTCTAGCCTCAAGCTCAAAATAGAAGCATCCTGTTGAGATCCCTGCTCCTGGAAGGGGAGAAAGAAAAAACAATAGCATTATTTGGATAGATAAAAGCAGGACAGGTGCAGACAAGATCATACAAAAGCTTAAAAAAATAATAATAAAATAAGAGGGCATTTTATGAAAAAAATAAAATATAATAAATGGAAGCATTAGTGTGGATGCTAGAAAAGAGTAATTAACCATGAATAGAATGAAGAAAACAAAAAAGTAAAAAATGAAAATAAAAATAAAAATAAAAATCTATGTGGTGAAAAGAAGAAGATAGTTCATCAAGGCATACATTACATAAATTATCAACAGAAAGCCTAATAGATTAATCCTGGCAAGTGAGAGATGCAGGGAATGAAGAGAAGAGATCAAAATAAAATTAAGAAGGAACAATATAATATGAAAGGAATAGGAGAAAGAGGAATCAATAGATGGAAATGATGGTTGCAACTTCTGAAAATCTCAACTACACACGATCTTTCCACTACAAACTTCAAAAACCCCATGCAGAACTCCAGACAGAAGGGTATTGTTAGACCCTTAATACATAAAACATAAATGCAGAATATTGAATGTGAATGACTGAAACAAGGCAAACACAGACAAGAAAAACAAGAGAGCTTAATTTCAGAAACTGCTCTTAATTCTCTACATATATTGTTTCTAAAGACTACATATAAAGGCTGGACAACGAAGCCCTTGTAGATCGTAACAAAATGTTCCGAGAAACAACTAAAACCATTATATAGAAAGGAGCTATACAACTCAAAAAATCTATAATCAAAACAAAAGGTCCAAAAGCTCCATCCCAACCCCAAACAAAATAGGGGTTTTAGACTCTTGATGCAAGGAAAAGAAGAGAAAGAAATAAAAAGAAAAAAAGAAAGGAAAAGCAAAGAAAAAGAAGGAAGAATGAACAATGAATATAACTAATAAAAAAAGAGAGAAACTCTTATCTACTCACAGTATTCTAAAAATTTGATACAGAAGCAGCAGAACACAACACAGGAAGGTGTCTAGACCTGTCATGCACAAAAAAGAGACGACGATCAATGAATGTGATTGCAACAAATAAATATAAACTTCCATTTAAGAAGAAAACGTATAGCAATCTTTCTATTTGTAAAAATAGAAGGAAATCTTATAAATATATAAGAAATTGCAGGGGAAAATAAACACAGAGAATGTTATGCTAGAATCTTATAAAAAATAGAAATAGCAATCCTTGATTTCTATAAATAAAAATTTTATATAAGATTTTTATTTATATGAAGAAAGAAATGAGACCCAAAACGCATGAAGCTAAAAAAAGTCAGAAAATACCAGAATTACCTTCCTTCCACCCTTCTTCTGCATCTTCTAAACAGAAACGTCAGAGAAACGGAAACAAGTCATTTTTCATCGATTTCTCCAAACTAGAAGTTTCAAAATCTCACAAAAGGGACAAAATTGAAAAGTAAAGACTACTAATAAAAAAAGTTCCTTACAAATATTTATGAACTTCTGTTCATTTCAAGATCAATTTCACGAACCCAACAAAACAACCATATGATTTAAAAAAAAAAAAAAAGAAAAAAAAGAATGGTTAAAACACCTCACGAGTTCTTGTAAATCAGACACTGGAGCGGGCTTCACAAAACCTTAAACCAATAATAGAAAACAAAACAACGAACCATCGATATCCATAAAGTTACCGTTAAACAACCAGCCACTCCTTCATCATCGGTTTGGGTTTGGGTTTTCGAAATTCGAAAGCAAAGAAGTAAAGATTCCCCGAATTTTCAGGAAGACTGAATCAAGAAAAAGATAAATGTAGAGAGTTGCCCGAATTTTCAGGAAACAGAATCAATTGCAACAGATTTCGCTGCAATTAAATCAAGGAGGATTAATGTTGTTCTAATCACAGAATTCATCAGAACCGACGGTTGAGTGATGTTGTGCAAACAAACAACTGGGCTCATCCCAAAACTCTCAAATCCCAGGAATTAAACTCTGCAAGTGTAGTAGCCGCTGGTACAACGGCGATCGATGGAAGAAGCCCGCAAGAGCGTCAAAAGAAAAGAAAGAAAAAGAAAATACGAAACCGGAAATGGCGGCGGGAATTGTTGCAAGAATTTCATGCAAAAACTCTCGTTGGTCCTTTCGTTAGCGGGGGGACATTCTCGTAAATTAGACATCTTCTGACCGGCGCGTGTCGGTCATCATTTATCCGTCGTAATTTTTATTTTTTATTTTTCAAATAAAGCGCGCAACGAATCCTTTTTAATAGTTTCGCTCCAAATGGGGTGTGTTTTGATTGGAATAATTTTGTGACAGAACACTTCAGTTGTTCAATTCAATTGGCGAGACTAAACTGATTGTTTTCTTTGAATCAGCCCGGCCCACCGGTCGAACTCGTGAAAGGGACAAGCAGCCCATAAGGACCTAAAACTCGGCAAAAAACCCAATTGAACTGGATGGGTCATCCTTTTTTTTTTGGGTAGCTAGACCGCATGACCCCTGGTTCACCCGGATCTCTTGGGCAATGGACCAGACTTGCTCAATACAAAAAATGTTCAAAGTTTATCATGGGGTTTGATTGGGAAGAAATGTTATATTCCCAAATTTGTCTCTCCTATCATGGTCCCATAGGCGTTGATATCGCACCTCCCCCTCAATACCCCATTGATGTCGCAACGTATCCGATAGATATTTCGGAACATGATCCATATTCATATCCATTGTTTATTTATTCAGAAATTGGATGCAGATCCAAATATATAATTGCATAACAATTTCTCCTTAAATACAAATCATATGAGGATAAAAATTTGATTCATTTGTAACCCTAAGGTGGTTGGTATAAGTTGAAACGTTGAAAAGACAAGAGGAGCGTCAAAAATTGGCTCTAGATGAAGAAGTAAGGAAAAATATGATACTTGTGAATTAATAACAAATATGGCCCCAGGTAATAATTGTTGAGATAAGACTTTGCTATTATGTTTTTTTGTATTCCTTTGAGAATTAATCCTCTCTCAATTTTTTTTTTCCCTTATGGAATTTCTCGTCTTCCAAATTTATAAAATAAAAAATAAAAAGGATCCATCCACCAAATCATAATGAACATTATTGATACATGAGGTCTAAAGTAACGCGGTCTTGAGACAGGACACGCGTCTCATGTCCAGTGGTTGGACCCACCAAAAATTGGCCCCACCTGCCTAGACAGAATCAACATTATCACGTAAAATGAAAACTGTAATTTCTGCAGAATTATTATTTATAGAGCTCGTTTACCCATTCGAATGGATGTAATGAAAAGAAAACCATAAAGTTATTACTTGGCCCGGTAAGATGGGACCTATTAAATTCTGGGCCTGATTTTCTCTACATGTTAACCAGGGCAGGCATATTGTGCTCAAGAAAGTATAGATTTCACCTTTTTCTGATATATATATATATATATATATATATATATATATATATATAAATTGTTTGTA
>JAOXJP010000003.1:14335397-14345625 GCA_025762735.1 Platanus orientalis | reverse complement strand
GGTCCTTGCTGGCCGGAACATCTAATTTTGGGGTGATATCAGGTGCGCCACCCCCCCTAATGGGACACTCAGGGGGGGAATCAATTCACTTTTTGGAGGTTTTTGATTCCCCCTCCTGAGTGTCCAATCAGGAGGGGTTTGGAGGTTTTTGATTCCCCCTCCTGAGTGTCCAATCAGGAGGGGTGTCGCACCTGATTTCAGACCTCTAATTTTGGGCCACCAGGGCTTACATTGGCCCTGTCAGATACATGCATTAAAATGAGATGCCTCCTTTCCTTTCTTTGAAAGACAAAAGCCAAAATGGTAATTAGGTGGCCATTAATATCCATAAAATGTTTTTTTTTTTTTTTTAATCATGTTAAACTAAGTAAGAGGACATAAGATTCCAACTAATTTTCATGTGTGAAGGCATTGGTGCCACAAACCGAAGAACATCTGGCTTCGAGCTAAGCTTTGGGAAGTGGTTATCTGAATTTTTATCGGGAATCGCAAGGAACTTTGCAATATTTGGAAGCACAAGTTCTCTGCAATGGAGATGTAGCAAAGGAACCTTCGACAGGACACTCCCTTTCTGAACATCCAAACCTTCTGGCCTCCGCAATTTGTATGGCTTCCCTGTCATTGGTTCAATGTCCACTCGAGGCATCTGCTTCCACCTTCGGTGCACATGCCAACCATACTTGTAGTCTCCCACAATTGGCGTGCCCAGAGCTTCCGCGCAGTGGACCCGGAGCTGCAATAAGTAAACAAAATTGTACTAAACATGGCACAACAGTTTATTATTATTATTATCATTGTTGAATCAGTAAGAAGAATAAAAAAGTAGATTAGACGAGGAAATACCCAACATACAAAATGAGTATTAGGTGGATAACAGAAGGAAATCCCCAACATATTCTCCTTTATTTCTCTTTCTTCTCCTATCTCCTTTTATTCTTTGCCCTACTGAAATATAGGCTTCCTCAGATTCTACTCTTCAAAAGTTAAGGTAATTCTGAGTTGTTTTGCCGTAAAATCCCCACTCTTTAAATCAATCTTTTCCCTTCTTTCTTTTAGGGTTTTGCACTAATCGTGGGCCATCTGGAACCATAGATTACCTTTAAAAAAACTTGTTCCACTAAGTTTCTGGGTAAGAAACCCAAATCTATTTTAGGTTATCCTGGTCAAAGTATACTGCAGACTGTTCTTCTATGTCTCATATACTTTTAATCATCAGAATCATATGAAATTTTCCATGCATACTCATATATTAGCCTGTAAAATTTCAGAATTTTCTAATGTGTCTGCAGGTGTATTTTGGTAATTTTACCATTCTACCCAGAAATTCAAAAAACCATAAATCAGATCTCTCCTAGTTCTCTCTTTCATTTTCTCCTCTAATCCTTCTAAAAGTTCTTATCTCTTGATTCCTTTCCCTTACTTTTCCTAATTGTCTTCAAAGTTTTAAAAAATTTGGGAAAACCCTAAGCTTGTTCTTGGATTCTTTTTTTGTGTCCTTGCTTCCACACCTTTATTTTGGGCCTATATCAGTAGGATAATACAGCCCTAGGCTGCCCTTAATAACTTTGGTATCAGAGCATATCATCGTGCATCATGCATTAGCCTGCCTAGTTGAGTATCATGGTCGAATCCTATCATCCAATGCATTTGATAAAAGGGAGGTTTGATATGTAGGGTTCTTACTTAACAGCTAACAATATTGTTAATAAAAAATATAACCAGTGTTTTGAAAGGTAAGTAAAGCCTACGTCTGGAGGTTCAGCTCAAGGCAAACATTAAGGAAAACTCCAGAGGGCTTAAGGCACACACCTCAAGGATGAGGCAAGTGACACACATGCATGCCTCATACCATGAAATTTTGAGGGTCGTATGCTTCATAAATACAAAATAATGTCTCATCATGATTTTAAGACTTAAGAAATTTTTTCAAAACTTTTAACTTGTTCATGAAAGTAACCCAGTTAAGTACCTTTTTTGAGTACTTACCCTTAAAAATATTTATTTTCGTCTTTGTTCTGTATTTACTCTCATTTTTTATATTTATTTATTTCTATGAATATCATATTTTATGTATTTATTTGTTTTTAACAAGCTGTGCTCATGAGGCTTACACTCCAAAACCTTGAGGCTTATCATGTAGGTAGTGGAATGCCTCACATCACCCTGCATTTGGAAACACTGCAAAGAACGAACTATTTTCTTGTTTTCTTTGTTTTTTCTCAAGTGAGAAGGGTTACTATGGGAGTTCCATTAGTTGAAGAACATCTATCTAGATGAGTGCACCCTTTTAGGGTTCTAGGCTCTGTTTGATTGCATGGGAAGTTGGAGAACTGAAGTGAAGTGAAGGTGACGTGAAGTGAAATATGATTTCCCTCAACTTTCAAAAAGGTGTTTGGTTGTCATTGGAAATTAAAAATTTTGAAAGTTTTCTAAAAGGAAATGCAACAATCTGACCTTTTTTTATGGAAAATGCAAGCTCCATTTATTGGAAAGTTGGAAAGTGGTTAGGAAAACTCATTTTCCATATCTAGAACTTTCCATACAATCAAACATGAGGAAAATTGTCCAATTAGGAAACTTGATTTACTTTTCCACAAAATTTTCTACTTTCTATGCAATCAAACAAAGCCCTATAGTTTAGTAGTAGGATAAGAGGTTTGAGGTAGTAATTAAATTTGCAGGGTCAAATATGGAGAATTAGGCCCAGTGGGAGAAGTTGTAAGGTATGGGATGGCCATAAGGTGTTAGTTGGGTTCTTTTTTTAACTAAATAATTCAAAAATCAGGATAAGCACAAGTATGGGACATATTTTCTTGAATAGGTCTCAACAAAGAAACAAAAAACAAGAACACTAAACATAAAGGATGCCAATTACAGAATCATTTACCAAATTAGTTCATGAAGCAAAGGGATGGGGGTAGCCTAACTTGCAAAACCTAGAAAGGAAACCAAGGAAAAAACACCACCAATAACATCACCAATAATCAGAGTTGCATAAGAGTGTAACTCAGGCACAGTAGATGATGCGGACATTGAAGACTAAGTGGAACTCACACATGGTTTGGTGGGGTCCACACATGGAGCATTATGGATTGGGGTCATGACGTGTCTTAGAGACATCTTTATTGCCATTTTGCATTTTTTTTTTATTATCAGCCTAGGACATAGGAGGAATTCTGGTTGTTGATATTGGATATTATTAGCATAGACATGTATTAGGACATGCTGGGGTTTTCTTATTTTGATGAGGGGTATTATTGTAAGAGGGGGATTTTTAAAGTTTAAAAGAGTGGGAACCCTCTTGACATTCATAAACGATGGAATGAAAATTTAGAGGCTTGAAGCTCTCGGCTGTGAAGAATTCCAGAGATTGGTTCTTTCCAACCGGCAACAGGTTGCTCCTCTAGGTAAGACTCCTAGAGCTGGTTCTGACGAGGTGAGACTCCTCTAAGTTCTTCTTCTTCTTCTTCTTTGATCCTGGTCTAAATTCATACAAGCCCCTGCTCAAACCAAAACTTTCTATCCACCCACGATCTGCAGTAGGCAGGTTTATTTCACATCCTACAACAGTCCTTATTCTACAACTTGTTCTGCCCCAGACTTCCCAATCACAAACCCACACCCTTGATTTGATTTCTAACCCAAATCCAACCTTTAAGAACCCTGCTGCTGGATTTCTGGGTGTTCCCAACCTTACAGCAGTTAAACTTTGATGCTAACCTACTCCAGATTTTCCCAAAGGCAAATCCAACATTGCTGAGCACGATTAGACCAATCCATGGTATGGTTATAACCTTGCTGATACCTTTCTCATACCAGCCCATACACAACCTGTTTGAATAAATGCCACAGTGAATGCTGTCCCACTATAACAGCCCAATAAATCCTATCTTCCAGTTTTAATCTTATATTCTGGTTTACTGGATTCAATATATACTACAACAACAATAAACAGCCTTATCCCAACCATTTGGGGTCAGCTACACGAATCCTGTTCCGCCATTCCGCTCTGTTTAGGGCCATATCTTCCCTTAAATTACAAGCTGCCATGTCCCTCCTTACTACTTCAACCCAGGTCAATTTTGGCCTTCCCCTAGTCCTTCTAGGGCCTTCAACTTGCATTGTCTCACTCCTCGCTGGTGCAGTCATTGGTCTTCGTTACACATGCTCAAACCATCTCAATCAACATTCCTTCATTTTATCACTTATTGATGCTACACCTAAGCTCCCACGAATGGATGCATTCCTAATTCTATCATTTCTAGTCTTGCCACTCATCCATTTCAACGTCCTCATTTCAGCCACACTCATTTTATGTACATGTTGTTTGTTGGCTACCCAACATTCTACTCCATAAAGCATGGCTAGTCTTATAGCTATCTTATGGAATTTGCCCTTCAATTTTAGTGGTATTCGTTTATCACACAACATTCCAGAAGCACCTCTCTACTTCAACCATCCCACTCTAATTCTATGAGCAACATCATCTACAATATCTTTCTCTTTGTGGATGATTGAACCAAGATAACGAAAATGGTTACTCCAAAGTATCTCTTGGTTATCAATTCTAACTACTCCCTCATTTCTACTCCTATTTTGGCTAAACTTGCATTCCATATATTTTGTTTTAGTCCGGCTTATCCTAAAACCATTTGTTTCTAAAACATCCTTCCATAGTTCTAACTTGGCATTTACCCCCTCTCTAGTATCATCAATCAACACAACATCATTAGCAAAAAACATACACCATGGCACTTCCTCCTGTATGCACCTAGTCAACTAATCCATAACTAAGGTAAGAAGGTACAGACTTTGTTGACCCTTAGTGCAAGCCTATTGTGATTGCAAACTCACTTGTCTCTCCCCTGGCTGTCCTAACACTAGTTATCGCTCCATCATACATATCCTTAACTACGTCAATATATCTACTTGGGACCCCTTTTTATCGAAAACCCATCAAATGATCTCTCTTAGTACTCTATCATATGTCTTGTCTATGTTAATACATGTGAAGATCTTTCTTTTTCTCTCTATACTTTTCCATCAATTGTCAAAGTAGGAAAATAGCTTCAGTTGTTGATCTACCAGGCATAAATCCAAATTGATTTTCAGACACTCTAATTTCATGTCTAAGTCGTTGTTCAATCACTCTCTCTCATAGTTTCATTGTATGGCTCATAAGCTTGATCCCACCATACTTGGTGCAATTTTGAATATCCCCCTTGTTCTTGTATAAAGGGACCACAATACTTTTCCTCCACTCATCTGGCATTTTTTTAGTTCTAATGATCTTGTTAAAAAGATTAATTAACCATGATAAGCCGTCCCATCCTAATGCCTTTCCCATCTTCATTCTCTTCAAAGCCTCTTTAATTTCCGTCACTCTAATCCTACAAAAATATCTATGATCTTTAATCTCCTCTACTCTACCGATTCCTAAACCGACATTCCCTACATGATCCTCATTTAATAATTTTTGAAAATAGCTCCTCCATCTTTCTTTAATCTCTTCATCTTTTACTATGACTCTTTGATCCTCACTATTAATGCATCTAACATGGTCTAGGTCTCTACATTTCCTATCCCTTATTCTTGCAAGTTTAAATACACCCATCTCACCCTCCCTAGTATATAACTTATGATAAAGGTTATCATATACCTTGAATTTTGCATCGCTTATAGCTTTCCTAGGTTCTTTTTTAGCATTTTTATATCTTTCTAGGTCTTCTATTTTTTTAGTCTTCTGCCAATTTTTATAACAATATCTTTCATCTCTAATGGTTTTTTGGATTTCATCATTTCACCACCAAGTTTCTTTAGATGGTTGCACTTTTCTTCTAGATTCTCCAAGAACCTCCTTTGCTACTCTTTTAATACAGCTAGCCATTTCATTTTACATGACATTTTTATTTTCTTTCAAATTCCATTTCCCCTCGTTTTTCAATTTATTTCTAAATTTCGCTAATTTTTCATTTTTTTATTTATCTCTAAATAGACTTACATCACTTCAAAGCTAAAAATACTAAAAATAGAAACTTCTAAAAAAACTCCAAAACTTGAGACCTAAGACTCCCTAAAAACAAAAACGACTAAAAACCAAATTTTCCTAAAACTAACACTGCTAAAATCTTAAAATTCCTAAGGCTGTCGACCATTATACCATGGGCTCCACTTTGATGACCACATAAAGACAACTATAACTAGCCGTCAACTTTCCTTATAAATTCCTATTCTATCCTTGGCTTTCAGCCTTGTTCCAAAAGTACCCTTACGACTACCCTATGGCAGTATTGGCCTTATTACATGAACACCCAACCCTGAAAAGACTCTAATCAACTCAATATGGTATAAGCCTTAAATTTGGCCCTCTTGTGTGGGGGAACATACAAGAGCCTCTTCACAAGGTCTGCATCATTTTTCCTTCTTATGTGGCAAAGACTATTGAGAAGCTTCAAAGGTACATCCTATGGGGAGGATGGAAGGAGGCATTGATGTATCTCATTGTCTCTTAGAAATTTGTGTGCAATTCGAAGAAGGAAGGTGGCTTGGAAATTAGATGCATTGGTTTGTTAATAAAATTTTGCTTTCAAAATGTCTTTGGTAGTTTGGGTAGGAAGAAGGCAGTTTGTGGTGACAATTGGTAGTTGCCAACTATGGGTTATTGAATTCTTGGGACTTGAACAATTGGGAAATTGATGCCATAGCTAACCCATTGCTTTCTAAAGGGGGTAGGCTTACTTTTATTAAGGCCATCTTATCTTCCATTCCCAATTATGGAACGACTCTTCTGATCGCTATCATTTCCATCTTGTGGATTGGAATACTGTGTGCAAGCTCATTCGTCACAGTGTCTTGGGAATTAAGAAGATTAGATCTCGTAAATTAGCTTTGTCGGCCAAGTGGTTGAGGAGGTTTGGCGAGCAGTCTGTGTGGAATTCTAAGGATGTCTGTGGGAGGCATGATTGTGGTATTTGGATGTCTATTTTAAAGGTGAAGGAGTTGTTTTGTAAGTTTATTAGATTCTAGTTGGGGTTTGGCCAAAACATCAGATTTTGGCAGGATATATGGGTTGGGGAGGTCCCCTTAAAGGATAGGTTGAACATTGTTTTTTTCTTTGGTGGAGGATAAGTGCGGCTTGGTGGCTAACTCTTTTGATTTTGAGGTGTCTGTATGGATGTCAAGGATTAGAAGACACCTTTAGGATTGCGAAATGGGGGAGGTGTGCAGTATGTTGAGTGCCCTTGAAGGGGGTTAGGCCTATTCTTGATATGTCGGATGCTATGGTTAGGCCTATTCTTGATATTGCTTGGGATTTTGTTTGAGTTGTTTCCTTTTAGAAAGATTTGGAATCTAGGAATCCCTTCAAAGGTTTGTTTATTTTTGTGGAACGCATATTTGGATAAAATTTTGACCCTCAATCATCTCCAAAGTAATGGTGAAACTTGGCAGACAAATGTGTTGTGTATGAAAGATGATGAATTGGTCAGTCATCTCTTTGTACATTACCTTGTGGCTTTCAGGGTTTGAGCCTTTTTTTTCTTCTCATCTTTAGATTTCTTAGGTCTTTCCTGATTAGTTCTAGGACTTGATTTGGAGATGGTGGATCAAAGATTTTGATAGAATGTTTCTTATCATTTGGCACGCTCTTCCTGGGTTAGTTGTGGGGTTTGTGGAAGGAGAGGAACTTTTTTGTTTTTGAGGGCAAGGCTAGATCCGATGTAGAGCTTTCGATCTTCATTTACGAAACTCTTTTTGATTGGGTGTCCATTGGGGCCGATTTTGAGGAGACAAGAGTGGTACTTGGTTTGGTGTGAGAATATGTAGTTGTTTGTTTTCTTCCTGTTCTACTTTGTTTCCTTTTCACTTCCTTGGTGATGTGGGTTTGCTTGCTCTACTTTTGCTTTCGGCTGCCTTCTTTTCAATAAAGTTCTATTATCTCTAAAAAAAAAAAGATTCCCTCAACTGGGGAATTCCCATGGGTAAACATTTGAGTTTGCTTGGTTCTAGCAGAGGTGCATTTCTTCTTATGGACAGGCATGAGATCTAGCGTATTGGCAGTGGACAATCTAATAAGGAAAGGCTACATTCTCCCAAATTTGTGCGTGTTCTGGCCCTTGAATGGGAGTTTGTGGATCATCTTCTTATCAAGTGTAGTGTTTTTCCATGGAAGGGTGGAGTTGTCCTTGCAGTTTTCAGGGTGGTTTGGGTGTTCTCTAGTGACATTCAGTTCTTTGGTAGAGGGGTGGAGGATCCCAGATTTTTTGAGGAAAGGAAACTGATGTGGGGAATTTTTTTTGGCTGCAGTGTGTGGGGCCCTGTATGGTTGGAAAGTAGCGAGAGAACATTCAAGAATCACACATAGCCATCATACAAGGTCTTTCAAAGAGCAAAGGAATGGTGTTGCCTATGGGCGTCAAATAGCAAAGATTTCCATGATACCAGTCTGGTAGAGTTAAGGAGGGCTTGGGAAGTATAGTCAGTTGTATTGGCTTTTTTTTTTTTACCAGGATGGGATCAGGATTTTTTTTCCCGCTTTTCCTTGATATGATACCCATAAAGCCCATGAAGCCTCCATGTTCTAAAAGCTCTTGTTTCTTATACTCGATTCCATATCTAAATGAGTAAATTATTCAATTCAGCTTTGTTGCAAGTCCATTAGAAGTTAATTATTATTTATCATTGGGATTAAATCTGGTGTTCAAAAACTCTTTGGTTGAGTCAGAGCATGACCAAGATAACTCGATTTAGCTTTCCATGTTCAACTGTGTCTTTATTAAAAATAATGGATGTATCTGCAGGTGTTTTACTGAGCAGTGGGTTTCACACCTGTGCATGTGTACATGCAGCTACTAGTTTTATAGATATTTCATTAAAAAAAAAAAATGCAGTTTGAATCTATGGTAATTTGATGAGGTAGGCCTTGTTTCATTTTCCAGATCCGTGATTTCATGTCCAAGGGGTTTGACATTGTTCTGAGGGTGGACATACAAGGGGCAGCCACTCTCAGATCCATCCTTGGGAAATCTGCTATCTTTATTTTCCTTGTTGCTGAGAGTGAATCAGCCCTTGTGAAGCGGCTTATTGATCGTAAGACAGAAACGACAGAGACACTTCTCGTGAGGATTGCTTCAGCCCGTGAGGAGTTGAAACATCTCAAGGAATTCGATTATGTGGTCGTGAATTCAGAAGGGAAGCTTGAGAGTGCAGTTAAGCTGGTTGAATCCATCATTGATGCAGAGAAGTCTAAAGTCCAGCAACGATATGCTGCAATTTAGTTTTTAGAATGATGAGCTCTTTTGTGCTTCCAAATATCTGGCTGGAACTGATTTCCTGGTTCTAAATTCTTTTGTCGCTGACGGCTTAAATCTTTTTTACATATTTTTTATTGGAGAGGGGGAGGGGGGATTGTCTTTTCCTTCTTGTTGTAAGCTGGTAGAAGCAGGAACCTTACTCTTGTAATTACTTGCTTTACTTCTCAACATAGTTAGTCACATCTGGGCTGGTGCGGTACATATGAAGTTTGTGTTACAAAAGCTACATTTGTAGCATTAAAAGCATACTGTAGTTATTATTCTGTAGAACTCTATTTTAAATAAGGAAAAAAAAACTGTTAAAAAAAAAATTCAAGACTTTCTTTAAGACTCCAGTGTCGCAATGAAAGATTTACAGAAGCGGTCCTAGCATCAATTGTTTTTGTTGGCAGAGATGTTTAGCAGGGTCAGGACTCATCAATTAGTTGGAAAGGTAATTTTCTTGTTCGAAAATTCAACTGACCAGATGTAACTCTTGACTATTTTGGATGGTCTACTTCAATTTTCCTGATCACCTTGAGTGAAAAATTCATCAACGTATATGCTTGTATGAAGTTTCAGGTGTCATAGGGTTCTTTCTCGATTGCCACTTTCTAGTCATACGGAGAGGTATATTTACTACCTTTTACCTTTTCTTTTAAAGAGGAGTCGAAATGATAGAAAATTTCCAGTTCCTTTTTCATTTCTGGGAAGGGAGCAAATGTTCTATTGGAAGCAGTTTTTCTTTCGGTCCCACCCATTTCAGACCAATGTGATAATGATCTGATATCATTAATACTAACCCATTTTTTTATTTGTTTATTAAAATATGAACAGAAATTCAGAACAAGGCTGCTGTTGTACTGTTGAAATGAGAAGTGGGGATCGAACCTAAGAAATATTAAATGAGCTTTCGCTAAATGAGAACTGGACAGAGC
>JAOXJP010000003.1:14321934-14335297 GCA_025762735.1 Platanus orientalis | reverse complement strand
AGTATATATATATATATAGATAGATAGATAGATAGATCTCTGCCTTTTTGTTTCTGACAAGAATTCTTTCTTCATGGTCTCTGTTTGTTGATGGATCTTGTTCTTTCATTCTCTATTTCTATTTGTGTTGTTTCTCACTGTCATTATAATTCTGTGGTATTTCTTCTTTTTGGATGAAATGAAAGCTTAAAAATAAAGAAATATGGGAGAACTTCCAGTGATGGCTAAAATTGTTTCTGCCCATTTGAGGAAATTTGCATTTCAGTCGATTACTGTAAAGAGTTGCAGCCTTAAATTTGAAAGCTTTTTGCTGGCTTATCTCTTTTGGGCAATTGATTGTGCAATTTTAAAATTTTCACTGTTTTTTTTTTTATTTTTATGATTGCTGTCTAGATATATATGTAAGATAAACTTCTGTTCATGTTTAAGATCTATGCGGCTAGATTTTTTTGGCAGAATTTGTCTTCTTCCTTTGTATGACATATAATTAGCAATTTCAGTCAGAATTTAACGGTTCTTTCTTCATTTTAACATGGATGGGAATGGGAAACAAAACTAAGTAATAAAACAGAATTTTTTATATTGAAAATTTGTCCACAAACATCATATATTTTCTCTTCTTTTTATTTTTTTGGTGGTTTGGGGGGTTGGGGACTCTTTGATTTTTCTTGTCTTTTTCAGTTGTTCTAGAGAGTTAATGTGCAATTTCCTTCTCAATTATAAATAGTTTTCTTTCTCAATTTCACTATTATAAGCAATAAGTTGCTAGGAAAACCTCCAAGCATGTAAGTATTTGTTCATTTCATAGATACATCAGTCATGCTTTGTGATCATGTGAAACTATTAAGGTGCTCAAGACTCATGAATCTAATATTGTTCTGTTCTCTCTAATGCAGTTTTCAACACCGATAGTAACCATTCGGTTGTCCAAACGTATAATTTTACGACATACAAGCAATGTGATTACGACGATGCCGAATTAGATGACACCACCGAATGGTCGGCTGCAGATCCGAATGCAGTCTCCCCCCAGCCGGTCACAGTAGCAGTTCCTCTTATCAAAGAAGGAATGACATACTTCTTTTCTGGAAATTATGATGGTGAGCAATGTGAACAAGGCCAACAACACTTCAACATAAATGTGTCCCATGGCCATGGACTGCCACCGAGTCTCAGAAATCCATCTGAATCACCGGGTCCGGCGAGCGCCGATAACAATGACGGCGATTCAGCACCGGATACTGTAATTCCTTCAAATTTTAATAATCCCCACGAGGAAAAGGGTGATGATGCTAAGGAGGATTCAGGATCAGGTTCCTTGGCATTATTTTTAAGGAACCTGGATGGAAAACTGAATGGAATTCTAGTGTTTTTAGGGTTTGTTTGGGTTTTTGCATGACTTAATATTTTTTTTTTTTTTTTTATTTTTAACATCTCTTTCTTTGTTAAATAGCTCTTTGCTGTTTAATACTTTGGGGTTTTGATATGCTCTTCTTGAAGATGGTAAAGTACTATAAATAACATTAATAATATAGCAGCTGTCAAGGTTATGGCCTCATGTGAGTGCTGGTTGTGGGTTCTTATCAGTAAAAGCAACCAAAGAAGTTCAGTAATGGAAGACATGCACATGGGTGAGTGTTCTTGTCAGAGTGAAAGCAACATTAGATATTTTAGACTATATGATAGGGACTCAAAACTTATTAATGCAAAATCTCATTACACTAGGGATCCCAGTATAACAAACTTTATGTGGAGCATGTGGAGGTGCCAACCCTCGAGAATCCCACGTTGGCGTGTAATGACTCAAAAGACGATTACTCCTTTTATATATTTATGTGTCAACGCCCTAGTGGTTGGGGCACCGCCTATCTAGAGAAAAGGGCAAAAAAACTTAGGTGAGAACGAATCTTGTGAGAACTGTGAAAACGGCATCACGGTGCAGACACATCAATGCCCAAAAGTGATGTGTAAATCACTTTTCTGTACTGATGCGTCAGCCCCTCTGGTGCCGCTTGCACAGTTCTCACGAGATTGGTTTGCACATAATCCGAGCCCAAGAAAAGAGGTTTGATCTGGCTCAAACTCAATCCGCAGCATTTGCCAATTATCGTGCATTGACATTGCCTCTCCCGCCGTGTTGCGTGCAGGTGCAGGATGTTGTCAATGCCCCCACCCCTGTGTGGCTGGCAGCATGATTCTCTTTGGAGAACTCTCTCAAGAGGGGCTGGGATTGAATCCCCCTGGCTACATTCCACTGTATTGATTCTTAGCGTAAATAACTAAATTTTGAGACGTGGTTTTTTAAAAGGTGTTGGCGTAGCGGAAGCAACTTTGAAATTCAATATGATGGGATACATGTTAGAATTGAAATTTGGATTGTAGGGATTTGACAAGACGATAGAGTAATAATGCCTGAGTCATAGATCACGTTTTTCATAAGACAATATTCGTCATTTATTCCGTTCTTAAAAGAAATAGAGATTGCAATGAGTCAGCAAACTTGTCTTTAGGATAAAACGGGTCCAACCGAAGTTGTGTTATTGATCGGTGATTTGTAACACCTTGAGATCAACCCTTGAACACCAATAATATTCCAAAATTGTATACAGAAAAATCAATGAATTTTATAAGGCATAAAGGTTTGAGAAAGGGATGAGAGAGATAGAGAAATTTGAAGTAAAATTTACGTTGAGTTTGTTTTTTTTTTATTTATAGAAATTGTAGGGATACCTAAAGATGCATATATAGACTTCTAGACACTCTTTCATTATTGAATAATCATGTGAGAATGTCTGTAGATGCATTGGACGCGCCTCCACAATTTCTCAAGAATGAAAAAGCAAATAATCACAATGTTTCCGTTGCATTTTCGCTTTGGGATAGTCATGATCGATCACACATATGCCCAATCGATCGGCCTTAGGCCTTTTGATCGATCGGCATATGCCCGATCAATTGAGCCTATGCCTTCCAATCGATTGGGCTTAGTCACTCCGATCGATTGATCATATATCTGATCGATCGGGGCTTGCCCTCTTAATCGATCCGGCACATGCCCGGTTAGTCATTTTAAATTGAAAAATGTCCAATAATCCCCCACCATTTTGAAAGTTGAGAAAATTTTGATATGACAAAAGAACTTGTATATAATTCTGGGTAGACAATAAATTGTGCATAGATGAAGGTGTATATAGACTTGAACCTTTACTTAGTCTAAATACATCAAACTTTGTCAAGGTGTTTAGTAACAATAGTTAACTAGGGATCCCATTTCGACTAAACTGGGACAAACAATTCCCCTTGCTAGTATTCAAGCATACCCAACACATTTATGGGCTTGTGCTTTTATCCAATTTAGTAAGTGTTCTAGTAGACTAAGCCTTAAGTCTCATTGGAAGTGACATTACTTCTACACTTACGCAGGTGAGTCTATTTGAAGTGTATATGCATATATTACACTTCTCTATTCAAATATTGACCCATTAAGAGTACTTAAACTCATAATCTTTTATCCATGTAGACATGCATTCACTGTGGATGGATTAGAGATATTATTATTTCTCTGTTTTAATGCATACCATTGAATTCTATGACCTGTTTTTCCCGTTGAACCTAATTATAGATTGAGTTCCTACTATAGTCAACTTAATTTATAGGCTTTAATCCCATCACCCTAGACAACTTCTAGATCATATCCCTTATAAGGCCTTTGCTAAAATGAATAATTAAATTATCTTTCGATCTAACAAATTTCAATGTGATTACTCTATCTTTCAAAAGTTACCTCACATATGAGTGTTTTAAACTAATATGTCTAGACTTTCCATTATATGTATTATTGTACACTCTTAGCAATGTGGTTTCACTATCATAATGCAAAGAAATAACAAAAAATAGTTCATGTTATTATAGTATTTCATAAAGTAAATTCCTTATCCATTCCGCCTCTTTGCCAATAACCGCTAATGTAATAAACTCTACTTACACAGTGAAATAAGTAATACATGTTTATTTCTTGGATCTCCAAGATACCACAGTGCCATCTATAGTGAATTTTCACTCACTAGTTAAATCATCTAAAGTAGATATCCAATTAGCATCTGTGTATCTTTTTAACACATCATGTTGTTTTTGATAACATAACCCATAATTTATTGTTTTCTTTCGATATCTAAATACTATTTCTACAACCATTCATTGTCAATATCTAGTGTTCTAAGTATATTTACTTAACATACCAATAGCATAAGCTATATTTGGTATAGTACAATCCATAACATACATAAAACTATCAATTACACTAGCATATTTTAATTGATCTATACAACTTCCATTGTTCTTTGTTAGCTTTACACATGGATCAAATGGAGTAGATACAGGTATATAATCAAAATGATTAAGCTTTCTATGAATAGATTTAATGTAATGAGACTATGTAAAACATGATGATAAATATCTTTTAGTATCTAAGACTATGTCAAGATCAGTTCTAAAGATTAACATATCATCAACATATAAACAAATGATCACAGTTTTATTATCAGTAAATTTTGAATAAACAAATTTTTCTATTTCATTTACTCTAAATCCATAGAACTGTATTATTTTATCAAACTTTTCATGTTACTGCTTTGGAGTTTGTTTTTATCCATAAGTGACTTAATCAGTTTAAATACTTTATATTTTTAGTTTATTATAACAAAACCTTCGGGTTGTTTTATGTAAATTTCTTTATTTAAGTCACCATTCAAAAAATGCAGTTTTAACATCCATTTGATATACAACTAAGTCATAAATAACAGCTTATGCAACTAGAATTCTAATAGTTGTTATTCTAATTACATGGGCATATGTGTCAAAATAATTAATTAATTTTTTTTTATTTAAATCCCTTGGCTACTAACCTAGCCTTAAACTTTTCAATTGATCCGTTTGCTCTTAATTTCCTTTTAAATATCTATTTACAACCTATTAGTTGACATCTTAGAGGTAAATTCACTAATTTTCATGTTTGATTAAACATGATGGAATCCATCTCATCATAAATTACTTATTTCCAAAATGAAACATCTTTAGAACTCATGTCTTCTTTAAAAGTTTTAGGATCTTCATTTATATTTATTAACATTATTGAGTTTTTGATTTCATTTTTATCACTTTGTATCAAATATAGATAAAAGTCTTTTATTAAATTACAAGAGATTTTTATTTTCCTTTTACTTCTTATAGGTTCTATATTTTCTATTTCTACTATTTATTTTCTTTTAAGAATTTTAGATGCATTAGACACACTTGTATCCTTGTAAGAAAACATGTTTTCAAAGAATACCGCATCTTTTGATTCTATGATAGAATGTTTAGTAATTATCTTTGTATCTTCTATATATAAGAAATGATATGCTTTACTATTTTGAGCATGTCTTATAAATACACTTTCAATGGTTTTATTTCCTAACTTTTGTATCTTAGGATTCGGTAATCTTACTAAAGCTTTAAATTCCTACACTTTAAATAATTTAAGTTTGATTTATGTTTTTTTCAAAGTTCATAGGGCGTAACTTTAGTATATTTATATAAAATTTTATTTAAAATAAAATAAGATATTAGTAAAGTATAATAGCTATTAGATAATCCTAAATTTATTATCATTGCATTTAGCATTTTTACTAATGTTTGGTTTTTTCTTTCGGTTATTTCATTTTGTTGAGATGTATATGGGGCTGTAATTTGATGAATTATATCTTGTTTTTCACAACAATTTGTAAATTCATTTGAGGTATATTCACCACCTCTATCTGATCTAAGTATTTTAATTCTCGTTTTTAGTTGGTTTTCAACTTCAATTTTATAAATTTCAAATTTACTCAATGTTTCATCTTTTATTTTAATTAAATAAACATAATTATATCTAGAGAAATCATTTATAAAAGTAATAAAGTACCTTTTACCTCATCTAGTAATTAAACCATTCAATTCACATATATTGGAATGCACTAGTCTTAATAATTTCATATTTCTTTCTATTTTGTGAAATGGTTTTCTAGTAATTTTTTATTTTATGCATACATCACAATTTTCTGATTTTTCATTCTAACATTTAGGAAGTAAACCTACTTTGATCATGCTTTCTATGAACTTAAAATTAACGTGTCCTAATTTAGCATGTCATAAATTAATAGAATCAATAATATAAACTGAAAAATCATTTTTATTAATAATATTAAATTTGAACATTCCACCTAAATATCCCATGCCCACATACATCCCATTTTTCAACAAAGTAAACTTATCTAATTCAAAGATTATTTTAAAATCATGTTTGATAAGTACATTGACCAAAACTAGATTTTTTCGAATCTTAGTAAATATAAGACATTATTTAAGGTGATATTCTTTCTTAAAGTTAGACTAAGATCTATATTTCTCTATCCTAACACCTTAGTAGTTGATGAGTTTTCCATATAGAGAATGTTTTCATCACCATCACCTTGAAAGGACTTTAATATTTTCTTGTCAAATGTAACATGTCTTGTTGCTCTAGAATCGAGTCATCATTCACCACCATGTCTAATCATGTTTACTTCCGAGATGACCACAGTTAGGACTTCTTTAGTGACATGTACTTGAGACATACATTTTTTGTAGTCCGAAAAGCCTTTTTCTTATTACTTTCATTTTTCTTTTAAGTACAATTTATAATTCTTTTTGAAGTGTCCAACCTTGTTACAGTAAAAACAAGCCCTTTGGCCCTTCTTCTTGAATTCTGGTTTGTTGTAGACTCAATTCTTGTATATAGATTGTTGTGACCTTTCTTCTATCACATTTGTCTTTTCTAGAAATTTTAGTTGTTCTTCCTTCTTTTTTTGTAGCTGAAGTTCTTCTAGGGACATCTCATTCTTTATATGTTTGAGATTCTTCTTTTGATCCCACCATGATTGAGGAAGTTGATCAATGATTAAACCAACTACAATTGATTCATCCATTTTACTTCATTCATTTTCAACTTGTCCTATTGTGTGTTCTAATTCATGAAATTGATCCAAAACAGTCATAGTAAATTCTAAAAATGACTTACCAAGAATTTCTTTCTTCTAACATCTTGAAACTTGTATTTGACTTGCAGTGCTTCCTATATATATTTTGCATATTCCATTGCTTCTTAGACATTGAATAATGCATCTGACAATGCATCAAGAATATGTACTTTACAGAGATAGTTGTCTAGTTCCCACTTCCTTCTTTGTCTAATTTGTGCAAATGTTTCTTCCTCTTATTTAAGCAACTTTGGTGTTGTGAGCACATATACAATAGCCAATGAAATGATAAGAAGATGAAACTTTTGCTGCTAACGCTTAAAGTTGCTTAAAGTTTGATCTGTCAAACCTTTCTAATTTTGTTATGTTGGACTTAAGAGAATTAATAGATGATTGGTTTATTGAAGTCTAGGCCATTGTTATTGATCTAGTTAATCAGAATATTGTCTTGAGAATGTTAGAACTGATATTTGGATTGCAAGGATTTAACAAGATGATGATCACGCTATCCTTAAGAATTCTCCCTATAATCTATTCTTAAAAGAAACAGAGACTATAACAAGTCAACAAACTTGTCTCTAAGATAAAATGGGTCCAACTGAAATTGTATTGTTGATTGGCAATTTGTAGGGTTGTGAGAGAAACCCTTGAACACCAATGGATAATCTTCCAAAACTGTATACCGATAAATCAATGGGTTTCACAAGGCATAGATGTTTAAGAAAGAGATGAGAGAGATAGAAAAATTTGAAGTGAAGTTTACATTGAGTTTGCATTTCTTTTATAGAAATGGTAGGGACACCTTAAGATGTGTCTGTAGACTTCTAAACACTATTTCATTGTTGAACAATCATGTGGGAATGTCTGTAGATGCATTGGATGTGCCTCCACAATTCCCACAAATGAAAATGTAAAGAATCACAACATTTTCTTTGCATATTTTCGCTTTGGAATAGTCACAATTGATTGCGTAAATGCCCAATCGATTGCCCTTAGGCCTTCTTATCGATGGGTATATGCCCGATCGATCGGACCCTATGCCTTCTGATCGATCTGGTATATGCTCAATCGATCGGGCCTTATGCTTTCTGATCAATCAGCTTAGACTCTCCGATTGATTGGGCATATACTCGATGTATCGGGCCTTGCCTGATCGGTCCTTTTAAACTAAAAAATGTCCAACAATACAGGCCTAAACCACTCATAATCTATGCATTAAATAATAAAATAACAATGAAGAAATTAACAATCACAAAAGACAAGGATTTTTACCTAGTCGGTGATGTGCCTACATCCATGGAAAGAATCAACTTTCTTCACTATGAGAATGCGAAATTCATATGAAGAAGTGTGTTTTCTAGAACCCAAAATGATGCAATGTAGCAAGTTGCAAACTAGTTTATGGAATATCTTGATCATAAGAAGTCAAAATTGGGCCCGAATATTTGAACAGCCAAAACTTTTGCTCCCGATGTCCTATCGCGAGCCACGAGTACTCAAACGACGAGCTTGACGAGCTCCATGATGTCCTAAATAGAAATCTTGGTTTGCAGTTTGGGAAACCCCAAAATCCATCATTTAGGTCCTCAAATAGTCACTTTTTTGTATTTTTTTTCTGTTCTGGGAAATACCCAATTGGTGCATATTTTGGGGGCTATTCAATGTGATTTTTTTAGGAATATCTTAAATATTTATTTTAAGTATATTCAAATGGTTCTAAGTAGATTTTATTATATTCTATTTTTAACAATTTTTCTTTTTTTTAGAGATTCCTATTGTAGTAGGAAATCGAAGTTGTTTAGGAGTTTCCATTTTAGGTTTTAAGGTTTTAGTTCTATAAAGTCTCCATTGTAATCGATTTGTGGTATTGATTGAGTTATTGAGTAAAGTTTATTTGTTGATATTTATTTTCTGTTAATTTTTGGTATATTCCTTTAGGAAAATCAACAAGTCCCTATCCCGGTATTTTTAGTTTCGAAAATCAATAGGTTCATGGAAGGTTGTTCTTAATCTGTTGATGAGATTCATCCCCATGCTTGGACTGCATCACAAAACCCATACCGTTTCCTCTTGTATACACACACACACTCTCTCTCTTTTTCAAACCCTTGAAGAAAACCCCCACAAGAACCCTTGTGGCTGCTCCTCTCTTCCTCTTTTTCCCCTAATATTTATTACGGTTTTTCTCCTTCATAAACGTACTCCAAGACTCCTCTCCTTAGAGGAGTCTTTATCCCACTGTATATGCCCACCGTTGGATCTTATCCAACAATTGGGAATAAAGCCATGCCAAACATAAGGCATGCCTAAACTTTTTGGGATAAGTGATGGAAACCACTAATACATTGATTCTAATCTCCAATTGGTCAAGCTCTTCACTACCTCTTTATCCTACTTGATTGAATCCAACCAGTGAAACTTTAAGGGCATAAATCTTACATGTAGGATTGATGATGCATCATTTGACTTCTATTACATTGAATGATAATGGACTAACAAAAAGTATTGTTCACTAGGCCTATTACCATTTAATGGGACAAGTGTCAACACACCAAAGATGTCAGTGTTTTCCTCTAGCATCTATTGGAGACGATCTGATCTTACCCTATGAGATAGCCTTTGTTAACCATGATTAGTTAAAGTATCACCATATTATGTCAATGTCCTATGTTTAAATTAAACATTATGGTAATATAAAACATTATACTAGAAATGAATCTGTGCAAGCACAGGGAAGCGATTTAGTTTAAATTGTACATAGAGAAATAGTTAAAATAACAATATATATATGATTTTTTTAAATGAATTAATTTTTTGTGAAGTAAAACATTAGAGGGCCAAAGGTTCTGGGTTTGAGAAGAAAAATGACCAAACCAAAAAAATGAAAGAAGAAAAGAAAAGTAAAACTAACAATTCCATTATAAACATGCAACTAATCACATGCAGTTTTTTTGGCTATGTAGTCCCAATCATTTTTTTTTCAGCCCTTCGGCACAAAGCTATGAACTCTGGCTCCCATTTAGTGTTCACTATATTTGGAGCGACCCCATAGTTCACCAATTCATATAAGGAACACATGCCTCCTTTAGTTTGCCCATGTTGTAAAAACCTTTGAGGATTGTTATATAAATGAAATAATCATGAATCTTCAAGAAAGCATTGTTAAACAATTCATAACAGTTAATATTTTGCCTCCAATTAAATCTTGATTTTTCCAAACCAAAAATCTATAAAGTAAACAACATTTGGAAATTTTTTCATCTCTCCCACTATTTGGTAAGCCTCTCTCCTCAAACCCAACTTGCTTGTATTGTCAATTAAAATGTTATGATTCGATATATTTGGAACGACCCCACACTCCATCAATTCCTCTAAGGAATCACAGGCCTTGTTTGTATAAACAAAATCATCATGAATCTTTGACAAAACACTGCTAAACAATTCATAACAGTCAATATTTTTCCTCCATTTATAAAGTAGACAACATAATCCAACAAACACATTTATAACAATCAGTATTTTCCCACCAAAGATCCTTCCAGAATCTTATACAAATTCCATTAGCCACTACAAAGCAGGTATTGGGGTAGAACAAAATGGAGTTAACTTAATTATATTTTTCACATCAAAGAATGAGAGAAAGAAAAACATGTTAACAGTCCCAACCATTCACATCTCCTCTGTACCTAGCAAATATGATGGATTTCCATAGAGAACCACTTTCTATTGTGAATCTCCACAACAATGTCCCAAGAAGAGTTCAATTTCTTTCCTTCAATCTTCCAATGTCTAAACTGTTGACAGTGAATTAAATAAGTCTCCCAAAACTTTAAGGTGTTAGAAGATACATAAATTGATATACTTCCATACTCCCTTAGGAGGAATACTATTCTATCCTAGGAACACACGTGGAGAGCTAGACAAGAGCCAACACAACGCGTACACACACATACAACACTATGGGAACATATTTTCACCAGAAGTTGAACTCATGACCTAACCTGCTCTGATACAATGTTGATAGTGAATTAAACAACTCTCCAAAAACCTTAAGGTGTTAGGAGATATAGAAATTGATGTACTTCAACACGAATTCCCTCCAATTTGGATTTACTTACCTCCTCCCACTTCAAATGATTTCCCCCCCCCCTCCTCCTCCCCCTCCCACAAGGAATCTCTTTGAAATTTCTCAATTGTCATTGACACCTTGCATGAAATCTTGAGTAGTGACATCTAATATACTAGAATATTAGCTAAATATGCCTTGATCAACATGATATACCTTTCAAGCGATACATAAGATTTCTTTTAGCATGCTAGCTTTTTAGAGACCTTCTCCACCACTGGATTAAAAAAAAAAAAAGATTTGGGATGCCCCATAGTGGGAGAACCAAATATCTCAAAGGCCACTACCTACCTTACGCATCCAACCACATTTGCAAGCTCCCCCAACCTATGTTCTAAAAAATGAATGCCTACCATGCACGATTTTAACAGGTTTATTTTAAAACTTGACATTAGCTTAAAAATCTTGAGACACCACTTTATGTTCCAAATACATTCCTCTTCCTCCTTAAGAAATAAGATAGTATCATTAAAAAATTGAAAATAAGATATACAGATTGTTATCCCCCACTTGAAATTTCTCAACCAATAGTGTATCTTCTATTTTCTTGAGAAGAGCAATTAAACCATCACCTACCAAAGAAAACAAAACGAGGGATAAATGGTCTCCCTACCTTAAAAAACCCTGGAAGACTTAAAAGAAAAAAAACCCTAAAGTACCATTGAGTAGGGGTATCAACCAGTCGAGTTGAGCTGAGATTTTCCCCGCTTGGCTCGGGCTTAAACACAGGAAGACCAAACTCAGGCTTGGTAGGTGATCTTACGGCACATCAATCTAAAATCAGAGACACTTTTCTGGATGGTTCAGGCTCAAGTTTTATTTACTAAGAGCTGCACTAGTTTTGCAGTGAGAGAACATGTTGGAGAGGGATGGAATTTCTGTTACTGGAATAGTGTCATCAAGAAGAAGATTTGTCGGAGCGGTAACTTCTTATTTCTGGTACTTGCAGCATGTACGAGTCCAATCATGTGGATTCCAAGTTACAGATGAAGAAATTGGGACTTTGCAAGATGACATACCCAGTTTTAACTGACTTCTTGAACTCCTTTAGCTTACCATCCTAATGGATTATTCTACCATTGATGGCCAACCAAAATTTCCCTTTTTCTGGGGAGGGGGGGTTGAGAAGAGCAACAAGTTTCATAAAGAGTGATTGTCTAAATAGATGATGTTGTATGGAAGCCTAGATTTGGATTGTATGCAATAATAAATAGAAGAAGAAATTAATGCAAACAACAAACACACACCAAACACAAGACGATTTAATGTGGTTCAGCTTAAAGCCTACGTCCACGAGTGAAGACAATTAAGAGAACTTTTACTATGTAAAACCAGAGATTACAAGAGCTTTACCGGCTACCTCCTCTCTTCCAAACCTTCTTTTAGGTCATAAGAGAAAAAATCTAAACCTAATATAAGAGAAGAACCATACATCATGTGGTTTAAACTACTTTCCAAAACCAAGGCTATGGTGCTTTCGTATGTAAGCATAACATGGCTCTCGCTGAGAGCCGTGTCAATTAAAGACATCCGCTTCAACAAATCTCCACCTTGGCTTTAATTCTACCAAGACTACATAGTACTAGCAACTCTACTCCCATCTTCTCCACACAACCCCAAAGGATAACTTTGGATACCACAAACACTTGTATCTCAAAACATAGAACCTGTGACATGTGTACCACACTCCACCTTAACTTACATTCCGAGATCACTTAGAGAAAATCTGCATTTGTCCTTCTTAGTGAACTCTGCGTCATATATATCTGGAACACACCTCTACCTTGAACCTGAATCGCAACTTGTTTGCCATCACCACAAACAACCATTGGCTTTAAAGAGCCATCGCTACACATACCATTGAATCAATTTGGTTTTGACACCATCCGACTCGATTAGACACGGCTAATGCACATATGTAGCTGTCTCGAGCCAACTCACTTAGTCAACTCCAGAGAGGGACCTTGATCCGTTCTCTCTAATCACAGGAACCTCCTCACCTTCATCTGTTACCTAGAAACCTACACCACCTCTCTTTGTTGCATCCGCAAAAGAGACCTTACAACAATACTGGTTATTCTGTGTATGCCGTTTCCAATTATCCGTCAAGGTCAAAGGAACACTATCAATCACCCTATTCCCTATCAGACAATACAAACAATCACCACACTTTTATCCCTTTATTAGGACTAAATAGCCACAT
>JAOXJP010000003.1:14307714-14321834 GCA_025762735.1 Platanus orientalis | reverse complement strand
CATCTCTTGCATTGTATCCTTATGCAATTACATATTACTTTATATATGCATGGATTTCAAAGTACTGTTTCGATTCCGAGGATTTTGTTTTGGACCTAAACACCGAGTGACATTAATAGGTGAAGACAACACTAGTTTCCCATTAACCCTTGATGCCTTGGGGGATTTTTGCAGGCTAACCCTTGACGCCCTGAGAGATTTTTTAGGGCTAACCCTTAATGCCCTGGGGGATTTGTGCAAGCTAATCCTTGATGCCCTAGGAAATTTTTGTGGGATAACCCTTGATGCCCTAGGGGATTTTTACGGGCTATATCGGTCTTACGACCCCATTTCTAGACCCAAACACTGAGTGGCATTAATAGGTGAAGACGGCACTAGTTGCCCACCAACCTTTGATGCCCTGAGGGATTTTTGCAGGTTAACCGTTGATGCCCTAGGGGATTTTTGCGGCTAAACCTTGACACCCTGGGGGATTTTTGTGGGCTATATCGGTTTTACAACCCCATTTCTAGGCCCAATCACCGAGTGACATTAATAGGTGAAGACGGCAATAGTTACCCATCATTTCCAGATGAGATTTCAGTTTTGTCAGAAACCCTATATGGGTTATATGATTTCAGTTTTGTTAAATGCCCTATGTGGGCTAATTGTTTGATTTGTTACGAGGTGTTTGACAAGATTTGGTTCAGGAACCTTACATAGGTTAAGTTGTTTTGATTAAAGTTGTGCTTTGTTGGAAACCCTTCATGGGTTATGTGAGTTAGTGAGCTGCATTAGACCTCCATGAGCATGCATCTGTTTTGATATCTATTAACTTATTAAGAAGTGCTAAAGCCTACTTATGTATGAGTATTTTATGACAAACATTTGCATGGCATATTGCACTTTTCTTATGAGCTACACATTACCTGTTTCAGTTATAAGCTTTGTTGATTCAGCTTATGCACTTTTTGCACCTTTACTATATTCTAATTATTGTTGTAATTAGATCGACTCTTATATAATTCATTTGTTCCAATTTGGTATCGTCTCGTAATTATGACATTTGATTTATTCCATGGGACATTATGTATGTTTTCTCATGGGCTTTATAGTTTACCCATGTTTTCACAGACTTTATAGCTTACCCATGTTTTTACCACCCTTTTAGGTGGTACCCGATAGTATTTGGTACCTTGTAAGTTCGGCCCCATGGATGAATCGTGGAAAAGAGGACCGCTTGTTTGCTTCTTTATGTTTCTTTTATGTTCAACACTTATTCATGTATAAACAGGAATTTATGGTGATAAACGTTATATCGAGGTACTTATAATTATGTTGGAGACGCTTTGTTGGTTGGTCAGTTTAGAGGCCCACATGATGTTACTATTTATTTGGAGACTGTAGCTTTGATGTTGGATGTTGGAGATACTGTTGAGTTCTTTCCGCTGCATAGTTTAGAATGTACATGTTTATATTTCCGTTATACCTTATGAATTGATGTTATTATCCTATGATTATGTTTCCGCTATGAATGTTTTGGTAAGTGAGGATATTTAAATGTGATAGAAGAATGAAAAGAAATATATATATATACAGTTCCAATAAGTAAGATAAGTAAAAAAACCCTTCAGTAAGGAAAGGGTAATGTTTGGGATCCATGACGCTGTGCACGTGTGCTTCCGAATAAATTATCCCAATTTCTGCATGCGGGTTTCGAACGTGACAATCTCCTTCCTTTTATTCCTTTGTCTTTGTCTTGTCTTATGTTTTTGTGCCTCAGTGTAATTAGAGGAACTCTCTCAACCTACATGAAAAGCTACCATGGAAGAAGAAATGAAGGCACTCGAGAAGAATCACAACTAGGAGATGGTAGATCTCCCTAAGGGCAAGGAACTAGTCGGGTGTAGATGGGTGTTTGTTGTGAAGCACGGGTCCAATGGTTCAATAGAAAAATATAAAGTAAGATTGGAGGCAAAGGGGTAAACATACTCATATAGTATTGATCATCAAGATACTTTTGCCCCAGTTGCCAAGAACTCTATACAAATTGTTCTCTCTCTTGTTGTCTATCAAGGAAGGTCTATGAGACATTTGGTGTAAAGAAGACTTTTTGCATGGAGACCTTGAAGAAAAGGTGTATATGAAGCCCTCATCACAAACAATGAATTCAACAAAGAAAAAGGTCTGTATGGCCTTAAACAATCCCTAAGGGAATGATTTGAGTGCTTTACGAGTGCTATGGTGAGAAACAACAACAAACAGTACCAAGCATATCACACCTAGTTCATGAAGTACCTAGGTGACTGGATAACAAATGCAGCATGCATATAGGATGAAGTGTGTGCAAGGAAATCAAGTTTAGAATGTCACTTTTCTTTGAATAATATAAACTAAATTCCTACTTACACCAAGTAACCAAAAGCATCAATTAGGTAACAATTCTATGTTAGGCATCTTTCAACTTAGGCAAATTAAATAAAGAATAAAAAAGTACTTAAGTAAATATAAAAGACAAACTAACTAAACTAGAAAATTAGTCTAAATTAATGTAGAAATCTAAGGGGACACGGAATCTAGTCACACAATTTTTTTTTGCCTACCCTAGTCGAACTAAGTCTAACTCAAGGGTTACAAAACCTCTTTTGTCTTTCTCAACCGAACTTGTTAACAAGAGCTCGTTTCACAACCATGAGAAGAAATTCATTGCACTAATTCCAAATCTCAGCCAAAAATTTTGATTCTTTTTTTTAATGATCTCCTCGGATATAGCCTTGATGATAACTAGCAAAAGAATAGCGATTGAAACTGATTTGGGTGAGAAAAGTCTTTAGAAACTCGCCTGGGATGTGTTGTACGCTTGAGAAGACTTGACCTAAAGATTTCTCTCTCATCTGACATAAGGTTGGTCACTTTAGATCCGCCACAAAGGTAAGAACAATCCTTTCAAATTTTATTTGCGAACTCCAAGGATCGAACGGGTGGCGTCAATTCTTCTGCTGGTTGTGGTCTAAACGTGAACAACACCAATGACAAAAAAAAAAAATTAAAAATTAAAAATTAAAAATTAAGAACTAAGTTGTAGCCTGTAGAGAAGAAAAGAGAGTAAAAAATAGGGATTAAGGTTAGGGAAAAGAGTAGGGTAAAAGACATTTAGAGTTTAGAGAGAGGAAAGAAAGTTGAGAGAATCAAAACGTGAGAGACAAAAATTTCCATTCATCCCTCCTCTTTGATCATGTGTGGTTCCTTTTTATAAGCACACACTCCTAAAAACATTAAATTTCTATGTAAAAGAACATAAATACCCCTAACTAAATAATTTGGGACCAAAATAAGGCTTCCCAAACAAATCTGAAAGTGACCCCTACATCTTACCCCTCACTAAAACATGTATACATGAAAATAATGTGCCCAAATAAAATAAGCCCAGTAATGATGTAAAATCCAAACAAAATAACTTTTATCCTACTGAAACAATGCAAGTGTCTTAAAAAAAAATCCTCGAAAAAATATCCCAGGCCTCAAGAATTGTGTTCGGGTACTCTCTGGGTCCAAGCTCTAGCCAAACCACAAAAGGGGTGGACCCCTCCTACACCTACTCGAGTAAGTCCGAAATGGACCACGCCTCTTGGACTTGATGTCCTCATCAACTCTCCCTTCTTGGGAAGAAGTCGCCTTTGACGCCATAGCACTATGGTTTGGCTATCAAGAATATCTGGATCTAATTGTTGCAACTCTGCCTCTGTGAGCCACGTGCTATCAATCTTTGGCCTGTGTTTCCACTTGACAAGGTATCTCTGGTAACCCCCTCATTTAGTGGAACTGATATGATCATCAAGAATAGCCTCAATCTCCTCCCTTCGTACTGGAACTGGTGGAAGTGGTGGTAATGACTGTGGAGGCTAACGGTCTGAAACTTAGGTATCTGCATAAGGCTCGAAAACAAGTATAGAATGGCCATGATAGGGAACAAGATCCTCTACAATAAAAGTAGAACTAATCCCTAAATCAATCGAAATATGCAAAATATATGCGTTAGGTCTAACTTTATTCAATATTTTATATGGCCCAGAGCTTTTGGCATGCAACTTCCGTACAAACCCCGAAGGTAGTTCAGGATGGAATCTAACCATAACATGGTCACCAACCTAAAACTCCTGGTGCACTCAATGCAAATCAGCCGACTATTTATATCGTTCGTTGCTCATGGCAATCTCACGTCTGATCTCCTGCTCTCCTGCTGTAATGCATGAATATGTGATGCAAATGCAAATGCAGACTCAGATGTCCTATGGGATGCAGACATGGGAATAAGGTGTATAGGGGCTTTGGGTATATAACCCGTAACTATATGAAATGAACTCGTACCTATCGACCTATTGACCGAACTATTATATGCAAACTTTGTTATAGTCAAACCACTATCCCATGACCTAAGGTGCTCACCTATTAGACATCTCAAAAGTGACCCAAGACTTCTGTTTACCAACTCAGTTTGCCCATCAATCAGGATGATAAGCATATGAGAATTGTAGCTTTGTATCCATTTACTTCAATAATGTCTTTTAGAAATAGCTAACAAATCTAACATCTCTGTGAGACACTACGGATTTGGGTATCCCATGTAAATGGACTACCTCGTCAAAGAATAGATGAGCAACCTTTGAGGCTTTCGACATCTTGGCACATGATATGAAGTGGACCATCTTGGAAAAACAATCCACTACAACCATAATGGAATCATGTTGCATCGGGGTACGAGGAAGGCCTAGCACGAAGTCCATACTCGCGTCTTGCCAAGAGGTGTGAGGTACTGGCAAAGGAGTATATAATCTTGGACTTTGTTTCCTCTGTTTTGTCAATTAACAATTACGACACTGCTCTATAATTCTTGCAACATCCCGTTTCAAACTAGGCTAATATAAACAGTCATTTACTAGAGCAATGGTCTTATCTCGACTAAAGTGGCCAACTACGCCACCTGCATGCATCTCCCAAATCAGAAAGTCACTTACTAAAGTATGAGGTATACATAAACGTGTACCTCTAAAGAGATATCCATCCTGAATCAGGAACTCTCTGCTCCTCACAAGCTAGTCACCCTGTAAGGAGTGAAAGATAGAACCAAAATCCAGACAAGACTCATAATCCTCTTTGAGTCTCTCAAATCCGATCACCTGAACGCTCATTGTCTACAGGATGTAGACCTTTCAACTTAATGCATCTGTCACCTTATTTTCCTATCCGACTTTGTGTTTCAATATGAATGTATACCCTTAAAGAAACTCCACCCACTTGGTATGTCGTGAGTTAAGCTTCTTCTGAAAGCCTAAGTACCTCAAAACCTCATGATTAGTGAGTTAAGCTTCTTCCACCCACAGTGGAGTATCTCACACACACTTCATAGGTGATTCATGCCTACTAAAACTATATATAAGAATATCATCAAAGTATACAACCAGAAACTTCCCAATGTAAAGCCTCAACACCTATGCCATAACCCTCATAAAAGTGCTAGAAGCATTGGATAGTTCAAAGGGCATGACAAACAACTCATATAATCTGCCCTTTGTCTTGAAGGCGGTTTTCCACTCATCATCTAGCCTGACACGAATTTGGTGGTAGCCACTTTTTAAATCTATCTTAGAAAAGATAGTGGTTCCAGTCATCATTTCTAACATTTCATCAAGTCTAGGGATGAAAAACCTATACCGTACCATAATTTTGTTGATGGCTCTGCTATCTACACACATCCTCCAAGAACCATCATTCTTTGGAGTGAGGAATGCAGGTACGGCACACGGACTCATGCTCTCCTTGATGAACCCCTTTCTCAACAATTCATTCACCTACCATTTTAACTCGACATGCTCTGTAGGATTCATCCTATAGTGAAGGAGATTTGGAAGAGTTGTTTCAGGGACTAGATCAGTGGCATGTTGAATATCGTGCATCGGTGGTAGCTCATCTAGTAAATTCTCTGGGAACATCTCTCCCAACTCTCTGATGAGTGATTCTACCTCAACTAGGAGGTCAGAAATAAGGTCAGGGGTCAATGATCTAGCAACTAATGCATACATTGATGCATCCCCCTGAACCTCCTACTCGAACTCCTTAGGGCTAAGAATGTTCAAGGTCATTGTCTAGGGACCCTTCACATCCTTCCCTTTATCCATCAGGCTCTTGCTTCCAGCCGAGGATTTCGGTGACAGCAGAATGAGCTTAATCTTCTTGCCCTTGAACTCGAACACGCACGTGTTGGTCCTACCATACAACGTGACATTTATGTCAAAGAGCCAAGGTTGACCTAAGATTATATGCCCTACATCCTTAGGCACGACATTACACCATATCTTGTCTTTGAACATACCAAACTCGATGGGAACATGACATTTATGAGTGACTGGAATGGAAGAGGAATCGACCCACAACACTCTATAGGGCTGAGGGTGTAGAATGGTGGTGAATCCAAGCTGCTTTACATTCTCAGTAGAAACTACATTTATGCAACTTCCACTATCTATGATTACTTTGCAGCTTTTCTCGCCACACTTAGTAAAGGTGCAAAAGATTGTTGTCCTTCGCCAATCCTCCTTTGAGACAGATTGGGTGAGAGCACATCTCACTACCTAGGTGGGATAAGAAGTCCTCATGACTGCTAGACCGCTATCCTCCCCCTCTACATCATCATCACTCAATGCCTGAACGGGAGCAACAATCTCATCAGTGTCACTCGCATCATCATCTATGGGTTGCTCCCCCTTGGGCTTCTCATCCACAGTGTCCTCAATAAAAAAGGCATGCTCATTATAGGTGGGACATTGTCTCGACAAATAACCTACTCCCCTACATTTAAAACATTTCTCAAGGTCTCTAGGTCGACCCCGAGCCACTTCTTTACTCTTATTAAGAACTAGGTCAAGTCTAGAAGAACCAGGACCTACCCTAGGTAGAGGTCTACCTAATGTAGGTACACCAGAAGAAGCTTCAGGTCGCATATCAGTGCGCCTAGGATCCAGAGATCACAGAGACACTGGCCTCACATACCTCTCAATGTCCTCCACCATCCTGTAAAGCTACTCTAAAGTGGTAACATGATAGGGAATAAGCTCCTTTTGTGTCTCAGGTCGGAGTCCCATCTTAAACAGAGTGACAGTCATGTCAGGGCTCTCATGGACCCCACACCTCAATCAACTCTCATAGAATCTCATGATGTAGTCTGTTAAGCTAGATAACCCTTAACGAACTGCATGATACTACTTAAGAAGTCTAGACAAATAGTGACGAGGCATATACTTCTCCTTAAGCTTATCTCGCATCTCTGCCCAACTAGAAATGGGTCTTTCATATCTACTCCCCAGTAATTGCTTAACTGACTCCCAATAGAGTTGAGCTGCCTCGACTAACTTCATTTTTGCAAACCTTACTTGCCTATGAGGTAAGATTTTGTACTAATTGAAGTACCGGTCCATCACTCAAATCCACTCCAAGAAGTACTTGGGATCCAAGCGTCCATCGAAGGCAATTGCCTTAACCCTCATAGACTTCAGAGCGGTCTTTTCGAGGTCTTTAGGGTCTCTAAGATCTCTCCACCCTCGATGCTCTCTAAAACCCTCATGATCCTCATACTCTAAATCAAGCTCACACTCGGGGTCTCTTGTCTCGTGTCTCTCTCAATATCTACCCCCTGGTGAGGCTTTCCTGGACTCAGGCCCATTTCCAGGACTTAAGAGTTCTACCACAGTCTCTAAAAGACCCCTGACCAGAATGGTGGTCCTGAGTTTGATCGCAGTGAACTCTCCCTTCTTGGGTATCTTTCATGATGAGAGCATATAGGTGTCTTTGGATCTCATCTAGCCGTAAATGTGTTTATTGCTAGTCTCCATATCTTTAGTTACTCTATCCACCCTATCTGATAATTCCCAAAAAGCTGGATCCTGTGTAAGTTGGGAGCTACTTTCTTCACCTAGGGACATCTTCATGTGATAATCTAAATCAGATCATGTGGACATGCACCAAAAGGACTTGGGGTAGTACTCTAGACTCTCTATAGGGCAATTAGGTTCTTTATAATGAAAGCACCTAAACTCTACAAGATTGAATAAAACGCAATGAGATGTAATTAAATGCAAAAAACTAACATATATGCAACACTACACCTAAATGCAACCTAACAACCTAGCTTAGGCTCTGATACCAAATCTGATGCAGCATGCATATAAGGTGAAGTGTGTGCAAGAAAATCAAGTTTAGAATGTCACTTTGTTTTGAATAATATAAACTAGATTCCTACTTACACCAAGTAACCAAAAGCATCAATTAAGTAACAATTCTATGTTATGTAGCTTTCAACTTAGGCAAATAAAATAAAGAAAAAAGAAGTACTTAAGCAAATATAGAAGACAAACCAACTAAAGTAGAAAATTACTCTAAATTAATGCAGAAATCTAAGGGAACACAAGGAGACATGGAATCTGGTCACACAAGGTTTTTTTTCCCTACCTTGGTCAAACCAGGTCTAACTTAAGGGCTAGAAAACCTGTTTTTTTTTTTTCTCTCTCTCTTAGCCGAACTCGTGAACAAGAAGAAATTCGTTGCAATAATTCTAAATTTCAGCCAAAATTTTTTATTCTTTTTTTTTTTTCATGATCTCCTTGGATATAGCCTTGATGATAACTAGCAAAAGAATAGCAACTGAAACTAATTTTGGTGAGAAAAATTCTTTAGAAACTCGCCTGGGATGTGCTGTCCACCTAGGAAGACTTGGCCAGACGATTTCTCTCTCATCCGGCAACCAAACGACGCAAGGTTGGTCACTTTAGATCCGCCCCGAAGGTAAGAACAATCCTTTCAAGTTTTATTTGCCAAATCCAAGGATTGAATGTGTGGCATTCGATTCTTCTGTTGGCTGGTCCGAACGTGAACAATACCAATGACAAAAAAAATTAAAAATTAAGAACTAAGTTGTAGGGAAGAAAAGAGAGTAAAAAAGAGGGATTAGGGTTAGGGAAAAGATTAGGGTAAGAGAGAATTAGGGTTTAGTGAGAGGACAGAGAGTTAGAAGAGAGAACCAAAACGTGAGAGACAAAATTTCCCATTCATCCCTCTTTGATGGTGGGTGGTTCCCTTTTATAAGCACACACTCCTAAATACATTAAATTGCTATGTAAAAGAAAGTAAATACCCAAACTAAATAATTTGGGTCCAAAATAGGCTTTCCAAACAAATATGAAAATGTCCTACCCCTCACTAAAACATGTATACATGAAAATAATGTGCCCAAATAAAATAAGCCCAGTAATGATGTAAAATCCAAACAAAATAAACCATATCCTATTGAAACAATGCAAGTAAGTGTCTCAAAAAAATCCCTAGAAAAAATATCTCGGGCCTCAAGAACTGTGTCCAAGTACACTTTTTGGGTCCAGGCTTTAGCCGAATCACAAAAAGGGTGGACACCTCTTGCACATCCTCGAGTAAGTTTGGAGCAAACCACGCCTCCTGGAATTGATGTCCTCATCAATAATTGCATTGATTATCCATGTGGACAATATTGTGGTGATAGAAAATGATGCAACTAAAATGAGGCAACTCAAAGAATGATTTGAGAAAGAGTTTGAGATCAAGGATTTTGAGCAATTGAAGTACTATCTTGAAATTGAGGTAGCTAGTTCCAAGAAAGGGATCTTTATTTCGCAGCAGAAGACTGGCCAAATAGGGTGTGTAAGCCTTATGAAACCCCTATTGATCCAAACCATAGACCAAAAGAAGATGAGTGAACTTCTTCTTGAACCCAAAATATATCAGAGATTGATGGGTCACCTCATATACTTATTGTTCACTAGACTGGACATTGCCTATGTTGTCATTGTTCTCAGCCAATTCATGCATGTTCTCACAAGATCTCATTTAGAGGTTGTGTAAGGATCCTTAGATATCTCAACGACTACCCAGGGAATAGGGGTGTGCATGGGTCAGGGTTGGGCTCGGGCTCAAGCCATGGTAGACCCAGGGCTCATCCTGCTATAGAAATTTCAGGGTCGAGCCCGAACATTTTTAGAAACTTTAAGTCCGAGCCCGACCCTAGTTATTTTATCGAGCTTTGGGCCAGACCTTGGGCCAGCCCGCAACCCATAATATAAGTATATATATATGACGTGTTTTTTAATTTGGTTCTTTTTTTCAACACCTACCTTTTTATTTGAACACTTTTTTTGACATTTTAAACCTTCAACACGACACATATTCAACTTATAATTCTTCATATACACTACAGACACTTTTTCATCACAAAACATTATATATATATATATATATATATATATATATATATATATATATAAAAGTTTCGGCCTCAAGTTAGGCTAAGGTACGCCGAAGCCCGAGCCCGGCCCTAATAAAGGTTAGAGCCTTCAACTCAGGCACAACTTGGGCTGGGTTTTTCGGGCCAAATTTCGAGCTGGGTCAGGTTTGGTCTAGCCTGGGCCAAACTTGGTTCGGACAGGCCTGGGCCCATGCTCACCCCGACCAAGGAAAGGCCTTTTGTATGCAAGAAGACGTCATTTACATGTGGATGCATGTACAAATGCCGATTGGGCTGGTTCTATTATGGATTGTCGATCTACATCCTTTTTTTTTTTTTTTTTTTTTTTTTATGCAGGAAGCAATCTAGTCACATAAAAGAGTAAAGAACTGTTAGTTGTGGCTAATCATTTAAAGGCAGAATTTTAGTCTATGGCACATGGGGTTTGCTAGCTAATATGGATACGGATGCTTCTAGCTTAACTTGGATTTCCAATTCTACGACCGATGAACCTATATTGTGATAATAAAATAGTGATTAGTATTGCTCACAATCTGGTCCACCATGATCGAACCATCACGTGGAGGGAGACCATCACTTCATCAAAGTGCATATGAAATCCAGCACCATTTGTATAATATTTGTGAAGACTGAGGATCAATTTGTAGACGTCTTCACCAAAAAGCTACACAATATACAATTTACTTATTGCTGACAAGCTGGGAATGTGTGATCACTGATCTCTATTCTCCAGCTTAAGGGGGAGTGTAGGACTACATGTACATATTAGATCATGGCATTATTGTAATACTTCCTACATGTATCTAAGGCTTGGTATGATATTAGTATACAAAAATATACTGTATAGTGTATGGTTTATACATATTTTAATAAAAGTAATGAGAGAGTACACTACTCATCCCATACGTTTTTCCCTATCATACTTCTTCATCAAATTAATTCCTTCATTCCTCTTTAACTTCAACCAATCCAACTTTTTACCTGAACCCTTTGCATCCCTATTCCAGCACATAAATGATTCAAAATTTGAGCAAAAAACAACAAAGGTAAAAGGTGTGTGGAATTACTTTACGTAACAAAGAATTAAAAAAACCCATACATGTATAGTTTTATTTTTTTATTTAAAAAAAGGACATTTTGACTGATACAATTACAAGAACAAAGGTACCTTCTGGATCACTCGACAGCCATACATTTGAAGGCTCAGAGTCAATACATGCCCAGTTAGCCGGTTTGCCAGTTCTCTTCTCTGAGATGCAGTTCCATGCTCAAAAAACTGAAAAACTTCAATTGTTAGCTATGTAAAACTCACAAAAGAACTGAACACAAATGTGTACACACAGAAAACACAAACATACATGTGCACATCACATTCACAATAAACACGGGTAAATGGAATAAAGTAACAAAGTAAGATACCTTCTGGACAACATAATTACCAAATACATCAGTCATCAAAGAAAGAGCCTGAGGAATGATTTCCTCAAAAACCATGTTCTTCTCCTCTGTTGTGGCAGTTTCAAGTTTTTGTTGAATGAATCGGCTTCCATACTGATCAGCACTGCTTCAAAAAAAATGTTGGATAGAATAGTTTGATTCCCAGATGCTTGGATAAAACTGAGCAGATAAAATATTCATAAGCAATATATACCTGAACTCAACAACATGACCTGCAATCTCTGAAAGTTCAAAACATCTGGTTTTGTTGCTCTTAAATTCCTCCAATAGTGAAGATGCAAAGCCTTCATCCATGTTGCCAGTAGCTTCCGAGTGCCAGGATCCCATGACACCCCCAGCTAAATTTCTTAGCCCAGAAGGAAAACGCATGTTTCGTTCAAACCTAATAGTACTTCCAGGTCCAATGGGAGAATTGGAAAGAACGGGACTCGCCAATGGGCTTCCAGGAAATGACATGCCAAGACCATATGAAGGATTTCCGTAGTAACCAGTATTCAGACTGCCGGATTTACCAAGGAAGGGAACAACACCATACTGTGACTTCTGAGGCGAATGCAATGCTCCCCGATAAGCTTTCTGAAGACCAAGTAAATCTACATATGGATTCCCTTGGTAATTCCTGTCGACAGAAGGATCATTTAGTGCCGCAACCTGTGCTGCAGCATATTCAGCTGTCGTCATATATTGAAGATACAATGGATCCATCAGGGGAGTATGATTCCCCATTCTATTAAGATTTTGTAATTCCGCTGCACCGGTTATATTTGTTCCTGAAGGCAAACCTCCTCCCAATGCTCTAGGGTCCATGCCAGGGGCTGCCATTGCAGATACTGCAGCAACATTTTCAAATAAAGGGGGCAAATTACCAGTGCCAAGCTGGCTTGCCATCATGGACGGCAATGCCGGATTGATAGAATAACCACTTAAACCATAGTTAGCAAATGCTGAATTAGTACTATCTACATTCTGATAATGAAGAGAACCTCCTGTGCTAGTAAAAGTAGGTGTGGAGGGTCCTTTCATGTATGAGTTAGCAGAGGAAACAACAGTTTTATGCAGTTCAACTTGCGCATCACCTATCAAGGAGGAGTTGTTCAGGTCCATCCCAGCTCCATTGCTTTTAGCCAAATCAGAGTATGATCCTTTAGCCAACTGAGGAACGGAAGGCAGATGTAAATCTCGGGAATCAGATTTCTTCATGTATGAATGTTGCTTAATATGGTTCTGACTACCTTGCAGATTGAATAGGAAATTCTGATGATCATCAATTTCCTGTTGAATCTGTGATCGAAAATGGCTTTCTTCATCTACCACACCATTTGTTGACAGGCTCATGCCTGACAAAGCAGCAACCAGATCTGCAGACTTGCTCATACTCGAC
The DNA here is from genome assembly GCA_025762735.1 of Platanus orientalis. Classification (NCBI taxonomy): domain Eukaryota; kingdom Viridiplantae; phylum Streptophyta; class Magnoliopsida; order Proteales; family Platanaceae; genus Platanus; species Platanus orientalis. The sequence goes on along the minus strand of JAOXJP010000003.1, from coordinate 14,308,692 downwards.
GAGACACCATTAAATGAGTTAGGACCATTGATACTTCTTTTATCTGTAGCACCAATCCTCCCTCCTCCAACAGGCGGAAGGCACGGACTAGGAGCTCTAGCAACTAGTTGAGGATCAGGAGTAGTGCTTCTTGACAAGGAAGCACCTAAAGCGGATGCATAACTATGAGAACTTGTAGCACCAACACTTTGGACCCCAGATATGCCCTGAACATTTGCACCAGACCGTAAAGCATCTACAGACGCCAATTCATGATGCAAATGAGCAAGCTGGGATTCAGTAGAATTTAACATCTCAACACCATCATCAAAGGCATTACGGCTAGCTGGACGAGAAGGGTGACCAGATACAGGTGTTGCACGCCCCAAATCATCCTGCATTATAACAAGCTCTTATCCCACCAGAAGAACCACAAAAACAGCAATTTAAATACACACACACACAATAAAAAAAGAATTATGCATTAATGCACCATAATTTCAACAAAACTTGTTGTATCTGTAAAAGGTAGGAGGACCAAAACTAAGATAGGGAAACCTTGAGCAATTATTAAACTCATCAATGTAAGAGAGAGTGAGATCAGAAATTGGCACCAAAAGAAATAAACAAGAACTCCTTAGAATGTCTAAAAAGTATAGAATAAGTAGATCTCATCCTAAAATAAATAAATAAAATCTAATAACAAAAAAGAGTGTCAATTGCAGAAGAATTTTGTAATACATAAACCCAAGAAAGCTTTGGTGTGTCTGTTATATATTTGAAAACCTCCATATAGGTTACAACTTGAGATGTGCTGAGCAAGCAAAAATTCCAGGTTCCCAAGTCTTACAGCAGCTTGCATGTCCATATTTTAGAAAAATAAACAGTCCAAGATAAAATTCTTTGCCTTTCTCTATACTTTATCATAACTTTTACTTTAAAAGACAACCCTGATATTAAGATTTCATGTACAACAACTTTGAGAGAGAAGAAGAGAGA
>JAOXJP010000003.1:14295753-14307614 GCA_025762735.1 Platanus orientalis | reverse complement strand
GTACTGATGCGTCAGCCCCTCTAGTGCCGTTTTCACGGTTCTCACGAGATTGGTTTGCACATAATCCAAACCCGCCAAAATGGCTTGCAGGGCTAGAGTTTCGCTTAAGATTTTATCAGAACCTGTGCCAGGCCCTGCACATGTCAAGGTTATGACACTCTGAGAACTAAATACATCCCATGTCAGCCATTACGTAATCAAATATTGCCAAGGAGATGAACCTACTACACTTTCAAGGTAACCCGATCGGCACATAGAACTGTTGAGCCTCTGAAATAAGTCATTGACCCAATCAACAAAAGGGTTTGCCCAGAACAAGATTGTCACTATTCCTACCTCTTAATCATTCGATTTGTTTGCAATGATTCAGATTGCGGATGGGGTCGTTGACATTGAAAAACCCCATGGGAAGTTTCCAATTATTATATTTTTCCTTGTTGGTAGGGACGGAAGAAGAAAGGCGCCGGTCAAATTAATACATTTTACAGCCATCAAGGCTTTGATTTTTTTGAGTTAAAGCAAGGAAAACAGAATCCTTCTAGAAAAGCTTGAACCCCTTCAGTCTCTCTCTCTGTATTTGAATCAATCTTTATATAAATCATCCACCTGAGTTACCGGTTTGTCTTTTCGACTGTAAAAGATGAAAAACAAAAGCAGAGAAGAGAAGCAAATATTCTTTTTTCTTCTGTAGGCTGCATTGTACTTTGGGGTTGCTGTTGTCTTTTGTTGTGTTGCAAGTGGGAAATTTAAATTGAAATCAAACTTGGGTATTCTATGAATTTGAAGTTTGAATCTTCTTTCTTGCTCACGAGGACTCTGATCTTCGGGTCATGGCCGCCGACCGGCCATTATTGATCCTTTCACCTCAAACTCCCACCACCCAAAACCAGCTTTTCTCGATACCCACCTTCTCCGATATCTCCAAAGCCGTCTCTCGGAACTCCATTTCATCTTCCGGTATGGATCAGACAAACCCAGTTGAGAATCCCTCGCTTTCAGGTGCCGTAATCAAATCTCCTTCTTTGCGAAGCGTTTCGTCTATCCAGTCGAAAGATTCCGGCAGGATTTCCATCAAGGAGGGAAATCCCCCCTCGGTGACGTTCTCTGTAGAGAGCTTAGAGCACTCGGGATCCAAGCCTGTGCGATATGGGTCGAGGGGTGCTGATTCTGAGGGGGGTTTTACCGCATCTCAGAGGGAGATCAACGACGACGATGCGAGGTTTATCTACATAAATGATCCAGAGAGGACGAACGAGAAGTTTGAATTTGCAGGAAATTCGATCCGTACAGGCAAGTACTCTGTCCTCACCTTCTTGCCCCGCAACCTGTTTGAACAATTTCACCGGGTTGCCTACATATATTTTCTTGTGATTGCCATTCTGAACCAGCTGCCTCAGCTAGCTGTGTTCGGCAGAGAAGCTTCGATCTTGCCGTTGGCCTTTGTCCTGCTTATTACAGCAGTGAAGGATGCATATGAGGATTGGAGAAGGCACCGCTCAGATCGAATTGAGAACAATAGAGTGGCATCCGTTCTGTCAAATGGGCAGTTTCAACCCAAAAGATGGAAGGACATCCGGGTTGGGGAAATCCTCAAGGTCTCTGCAAATGACACTCTTCCCTGTGACATGGTTTTGCTTTCTACCAGTGATTCTACTGGGGTGGCTTACGTTCAGACTATCAATTTGGATGGTGAATCCAATTTGAAGACCAGATATGCGAAACAGGAGACCCTCTCGAGGATGCCTGAGAAGGAGGGGATTACTGGACTCATCAAGTGTGAGCGTCCCAATAGGAACATATATGGGTTTCAGGCAAACATGGAGATTGAAGGGAAGAGGTTGTCTCTTGGACCCTCCAACATAATTCTCCGTGGTTGTGAGCTCAAGAACACAGCTTGGGCAGTTGGTGTTGCAGTCTATGCAGGCCGTGAGACCAAGGCCATGCTCAATAGCTCTGGTGCCCCATCTAAGAGGAGTCGTTTGGAGATCCATATGAACAGGGAGATCATACTCCTCTCATTCTTTCTTATTGCCTTGTGTACAGTAGTTTCTACCTGTGCCGGGGTTTGGCTCCGGCGGCACCGGGATGAGCTGGACTACTTACCTTATTACAGGAAGAAGGATTTCTCTGAGGGAAAGGAGGAGAATTACGAATACTATGGGTTGGTATTGGAGATATTCTTCACATTCCTTATGTCAGTCATTGTGTTCCAGATCATGATCCCCATCTCACTCTACATTTCAATGGAGCTAGTCCGCCTTGGCCAGGCCTACTTCATGATCCGAGATAGAAGGATGTATGATGAGGCATCAAATTCTAGGTTCCAGTGCAGGGCTCTAAATATAAATGAAGATCTGGGACAGGTGAAATATGTGTTCTCGGATAAAACCGGGACACTGACAGAGAACAAGATGGAATTTCAATGTGCCAGCATTGGGGGAGTAGATTACAGTGGTGGGAGAGTTGCTTTGCCAGGGGAGGAGGAGGGATACTTTATCAGAGGTAGTAAAATTTTCATTAGTTAGTTACACCTCCCTGTGTTTGGTTTTACTTAAATGAACACTTTGGTTTGTTTTTCTTTTTCCGGATCAGTGGATGGGCAGGTTTGGAGGCCAAAGATGAAGGTGAAGGTTGATCCAGAGCTCCATCTGTTACTAAAAAGTGGTGAGGGAACGGAGGAAGGAAAGCATGCTCATGCTTTCTTCCTTGCAATGGCTGCTTGCAATACGATTGTGCCTCTAGTTGTGGAGACACAGGATCCTGCTCTTAGGTTGGTAGATTATCAAGGTGAGTCCCCGGATGAGCAGGCACTGGTTTATGCCGCTGCTGCCTATGGCTTCATGCTTATAGAGCGAACCTCTGGCCACATAGTCATTGACGTTCAGGGAGAAAGGCAAAGGTAATTTTAACTTGCATTCTTGCTTGTTTTTGTTTCTGCATGTCTGTTGGTATTCCACTATTACACTAGTGGTAGTAATTGATTCTTCTTCTTATCGTTGACTTGTTATTACTGGTTGGGAAGGTGGAGTGGTGGTGCCATGATGATTACATGGTAGTGGCATTAGTAGTTATTGTCATTGTTTTTTGTGCTCACGTAATCATAGTAATGTAGCATTGGTGGTGGCAATGCTGGTGTAGACCTGTAGTACCAGTAGTAGTAGCTACTGGTGCTGCTGGTGGGGTGGCATTAGTAGCAATAACTTGTTCTTGAGAGGGGTGGTAATAGTTGGAGTTGGGTGGAATTTTTATTGATTATTAGTAGCCATAATACTTGTTCTTGTTGATGTGAATAGTGGTCAGGTGGTTTTGTTGGAATGATAAAGTAACCTTTGTAGTTGGCAGTGTAGTTAGTGTTTTGTGTTGATGGTGTTAATTCAATGGTAGCATTGGTTGGTAGTTTCTTGGTTGTAGAGAGTAGAGACTGGTAGTAGGAAAAAAACATAGCATAGGTTCAAGTGTTGGTGCTGGTGGTAATTCTAGCAGCTGGTTGTGTTGGCAGTAATATTTGATTTAAGAATGTGAACTTCTTTTCATGGTATGATCTATAAATTAAGAAGCTTTCTTTCTTATATATATATATTTATGTTTTGGGAATCCCTGCATCATGGGCAGTGCAGGTTTGATGTTTTGGGTATGCATGAATTTGATAGTGAGCGGAAGAGAATGTCAGTTATAGTTGGTTGCCCAGACAAGACTGTGAAAGTCTTCGTGAAAGGTGCAGACACTTCTATGTTTAATGTAGTTGATAAATCTCTAAATTTGGATGTAATCCGTGCAACTGAAGCCCATCTCCACACCTACTCCTCATTGGGTTTAAGAACCCTGGTCATTGGGATGCGGGAATTGAGTGGTCCAGAGTTTGAGCAATGGCAGTCTGCCTATGAGAAAGCAAGTACCGCATTGATTGGAAGGTCGAGTTTGCTCCGTACTGTTGCAGGAAATTTGGAAAAGAGTCTCCGCATCTTGGGAGCATCTGGAATTGAAGATAAGCTTCAACAAGGCGTGCCAGAAGCCATAGAATCTCTGAGGCAAGCTGGGATTAAAGTGTGGGTCTTGACAGGGGACAAGCAAGAGACGGCAATTTCCATTGGCTACTCCTGTAAGCTCCTAACCCGCAAGATGACCAAAATCATAATAAACAATAACTCAAAGGAATCCTGTAGAAAGAGCCTAGAAGATGCAATAGCAATGTTCAAGAGGCTTGTGGCAGTGCCTGCTGGTGCACAAAGTACCGGAGGTGTTGGACCTGGTAGAGTTCCACTTGCTTTGATCATTGATGGTACCAGCCTTGTCCATATTCTTGACAGTGAACTAGAACCACAGGTAAGCATGTGTAAACCACCAACTAGAAGTTCTCTACTCTTCTTTCCTCTTTTTTCTGCTGCACTGTATGCTGACTTGAACTTTCTCTCTTGGATCCTGCAGCTGTTCCAATTAGCCACTGAATGCACTGTGGTTCTGTGTTGCCGAGTAGCTCCTTTACAAAAGGCTGGAATAGTTTCCCTCATAAAAAAGAGGACAGAAGACATGACCCTCGCCATTGGAGATGGTAAGTACAGTTCTCTTGATGTTTTGTATATACTCAACTCAATCATTCATCCACCAAGTGTTTCAGATGATTGCACTTTCCGTCGGGACTTTCAATGAACATATTTTATTATTATTTTAATACAGCCGACCCACATGACATTAGTTTCTTCTTCCAAATTCTATTTTCCTTCCTTTATCAACTAATCTCTAAATATCACAATTTTTTTCTCCTTCTAGGTTCCACCACCTAGTTCTCTTTCCCTTCCATCTATTAATACAGACATTCAAAATTATCAACCTATATTGTGGGCTAAATCTTTGTCCTAGAATAATCTTACAGTCCTTACATGTTGACTGTTATATCCTCCTAGTAAGAAAAAGGTCTATCTGTTTCCCATTTGATCCACTTTTTAAGTCCCAAAATGTTCTCTTTTTTAAAAGTACGTAATTGCTATTGAATTAATAAACCATTGCAAATTCTAGGATTGCATCTACAACCTCATTCCTACCTTCAAAACTGTATCCCTCATGAACTCTCTCATATGTTTTACTGCTTTTACCTACCCATGTAAGTCCTTATATTTTCTCTCTCCCCCATAAATTCTTTTAATTAATGAATTTGTGTTTTCTTAAAATGTTTTCTAATGATTTCATTTAATCCTACTTGAGGTGTATATGTAATTGTACATCAACTTCATCACTCATCCTTTAGACCTTTATCTACTATCATTATTATCCCATTTCTTATATTGTGGTCTCCTATGTACCAGCGTTTATTGCCATTGATTTCTTAGTTTTTCCCCTTTTCATCTAGTCTCCTGTAGTTAAGCTATATTGACTCTCTTTTTCATTGTATCTACTAATTCCATACTCGTACCGATCAAGTTCCTATGTTCTAAGTCGCTAGGGAATCTTACTTTCTTGGACTAGTTTCTTTACTCACACTTGTCCATGGTGTGGGAACCCTTGCCTACTTTTCACAGCATTGGGGTGTTGATATGACATGCCACTTTTATGGGACACCCTAGCTAACCCTTGCCAATTTTTATTGCACCTAAGTGATAATACAGTGTGTTGCTTCTAGATAATACTATGAGGTTGAAACAACAAATTTTCAGGACTCATGTGTAAATGGTTTGACTAAGGTTTTAAACCTGCTATCTACCTAATGTAACTTCTTTTTCGGGGCTGGGGACTGGCATTGCAACACTATATATATATATATATATATATAGAGAGAGAGAGAGAGAGAGAGAGAGAGAGAGAGAGAGAGAGATTGGGGCTATATTTGAAAATTTCTACTTGATGCTATCCAGGTGCCAATGATGTTTCGATGATCCAAATGGCTGATGTGGGAATTGGCATCAGTGGCCAAGAGGGACGGCAAGCCGTCATGGCATCAGATTTCGCAATGGGGCAGTTCAGATTCTTAGTTCCCCTTTTGTTGGTCCATGGACATTGGAATTACCAGCGTATGGGCTATATGATATTATACAACTTTTATAGAAATGCTGTGTTTGTTCTCATCCTATTTTGGTAAGTATTTACATGTCAGATATGTATTTTTCCATTTCTTATGCTTTTATGTTATAAATATTGTATAATGTTTAATGATTGAGATTTTTTATATAGTTCTCCTCAAAGACGGAACCTCAATTGTTCAAACCTGTCATTGTATGAGTTGTGTGTTGTATCTTATCCAAACCATCCAACTGATGGACTTATGTTTGTTCTGCTATAACTGAAATCACTCCAATTGCATGACCATAAGTATCCAAAAGATCACATAGTTTAGAGCAGCACCTATACTAGTCGCCTCTAAACACAAATGCTATTGCTTAGATGGTTAGTTGTATACAATCATTACAATCTTCTTGGCTATGGACTACAGAAATGATTATGGGGGAAATTTACCATTCATAATGAGACAACATAATGTTGCATTTTTCAATACTATCATATATGGATATGTGTAGGCATCTATATCTATCTATCTATCTCTCTCTTTCTCTCTACACGCACACACCTGTCTGAAATCAAAGTTTCTGTTGTAAATTATGTTGATCATTATGCTTTTCTGTTTCAAATCACATTTGTTTTGTTTTCTTTTAATACTGGCATATTTTATTACTATTATTTTTTTATAGTAGCATATTTTATCTTTTCTACACAGGTATGTGCTTTACACTTCCTTTACCTTAACAACTGCGATCAACCAATGGAGTAGTGTGTTGTATTCTATTATCTATACCTCCTTGCCTACAATCATTGTTGGGATTCTTGACAAAGACTTGAGTAGGAGGACTCTCATGATGTATCCTCAACTATATGGAACTGGGCAGAGACAAGAGTGCTACAACCTGAAATTGTTCTCTCTCACAATGATGGATACTTTGTGGCAAAGTGCTGCTGTCTTCTTTGTCCCTTTTCTAGCTTATAGGCACAGCACTGTAGATGGGTCTAGCATTGGAGATCTGTGGATCCTTGCAGTGGTTATTGTAGTTAATATTCATTTGGCTATGGATGTAATAAGGTGGAACTGGATTACTCATGCAGTCATATGGGGATCTATACTTGCGACGTGTATTTGTATTATCGTCATCGATGCTCTGCCTCAATTACCGGGTTATTGGTACTCTCTCTCTCTCTCTCCCTATATATATATATACACGCACACACAGATGCATGCATACATGTCCAACCATTGACCCTTAAAATCATGAAAACATGCCATGCAATTTTAGATATCCTTGAATGTCAATGACATGCATGGAGTTAACTTTTCTCCACATGCATAAAGTTCTTTCAGTGTTTGCCTGTGCTTTCAGCGGTGTAACCTTTTGAGGCCTTCTTAGGTTCTCTGATAACCTTTCATGCATGGATATTCATACATAGATACAGATTGACAGAAAGACAAATATACATATGCATGCATGCATTTTCTGCAAAAAAATGGTGGATATGCAATTGTCCTCATTTGCATTTTTTCTTTCAATACATTCCCATGAGCTATTTCATAAAGCTTGTTACAGAAAATACTTTTGTCTCCAGTATCTGTTCTTAATGGTAGTTGTTGTAGAAGTTCCTTGCACTATCCATCCACAGCTTAGTTGAGGCCTGCATCATTAGGCCTTAACTGTCCGATGGACAAATCCCCTATGCATTTGCATTCTTATGGTAAGTCAATAACTAGGAATCCATAGTGCACATAAACGGTGTTCAAAATTTTAGAATGCAATGAAATGCAACCTCAGGTCAAGATTTTTATACAAGTACATGGGTATATATATGCATGCACCTATACATCTTTATTATTCATGGAGAAAATTACTGATTTGGACCTTTGTATTGTTTGCCAGGGCCATCTTTCATATTGGAAAGACTGGATTGTTTTGGTTCTGTTTACTTGCCATCCTAGTAGCAGCAGTAGTTCCTCGTTTTGTTGTAAAGGTTTTTAGTCAATACTTATGTCCAAGCGATGTTCAGATTGCAAGAGAAGCTGAGAAGTTTGGGAATATACCGGGGCTTGTGGGAAGAGAAGTAGAAATGAACCCAATCTGTGACCCTCCACAGGAGATGACGAGGTGATTATGTTCCTTTGCATCTCCCTGTCTTGCTTTTGTGTGAATAGTATCATATTCTTTTGGCTGCTTCCGGTTTGTACTGTGCTCACCAGTTGCAGGCTTGCTTTCTGTCCGAAGGATAGAAAGATTTGAGGTATATGTAGGAATGTATTACAATATTCCTTTTTTTTATTATTATTATTTTTTTTAACAAGTCTGAATCGGCAATGTTTACACCACAAAAATTTGGACAAATACTTCCTGTTCCTAGATACTTTTTTTATTGGAGAGTTTAGTTTGAAACCATACGATTTTCATTTTTGCCATAAAGATCAGTTGGATATGTGATTATGGGGGACTAAAGCTTTGATTGTTGGGGAAATCTAGTTCACTTGTATTTTGGGCCAAAAGGACAGGCTCAATGACATTCTCATCGTAATGAAAGTGTAAACTCTCATGTTAAGCTTACAACATGCATTGGTCTACCATTCCAATGGCCTATTGAAAATTACATTTGGCTTCCCAATTTTGATCTTTGGCTGTTCGTTTTAGAGACTGCAACTCATGTATGATTGCAGTACTGTACATTTGGTGCATATTTGCAGTTAGATGTTCTGTTAGGGATGGAGATTTTCTTTCTCACAGATCAATATCGGATGTAGTAGCCTTCCAGTCCAGATGTTTTACTGAATTTTCTTCAACCAAATGGGAAGGAAAAGAGAATATTTGAAGGTTATGCAGGTTCTTACCAGAAGTCCCAAAGCTTAAGCTGGAGAAGGGTCTGGGCTGGGCTGAGTCAATCTAATTCGTGGCCACATCAGGTCAAACTGGGTTAATCCAATGACATCATTGATATTCTTTGTAGTTGGGTTGGTTGAGCTGATCAAGTACTAATTGAAGTCTCTTCAGATTTCTTTCATGGTATGATACCATGTCGTATGATGATAACAACCCCAAAGTAACTGGTCATGGCTTTACAGGTTACTCCTGTTGGGCTAATGGAGGTTTTAAGATTATTCAACAAAGTGTGTGTGTGTGTGTGTTTGTGGAGGGTTGTGTCAGGTTGGAAGCCGGTATAAAAACCCATTCAAACCATTTAAACATGAATCCTGAAAATTTGTTATTTTGATCTAACCCTAAATAGAGTGGAATGGCAGAACAACTCATAACCACCCCCTTATTGGTAAATAATTAAGAATTTATTGAGAAAAATAAAATGTAATGTAGTTTCTTATTGTGCATATCTGTTGTTTGGCTTCTGTTTTCTGTTTGTTTGTATGGAAAGTAGAAAATTTTGAAAAAAAAGAAGTAAATCCGCTTCCTAACTACACAACTTTCTTCATATTTGATTGCATGAAAAATTCTTGAGATGGATAATGAGTTTTCCTAACCACACTCCAACTTTCCAAAAGAAAGTATATTTTTCGTAAAAAATTAAGATCGGATGTGTCTTCATATATCCCAACCTATTTGCAGTTTGTTATACTTTAAAAACTGCAGTGGATGTACACTTCCATCTTCATCCTCTTAATTTTTTGCATGCCAATAATAATATTTTGGCCTAGAGTTCACACCAGGACCAAATTGCTTTGGCAAGCAAATGCTTGAATTTCTCTTTATGAAAGTGTTTGGTAAAGTACTCTTTTTTTCATTCATTTGACCCCAAGGGGTAGTGCAGTTGGTCAGGATCATGCCTCCTGAAGTGGAGGTCCTGAGTTTGAAAAGTGCCCCCTTGCCCAGGCATTAAAAAACTTGATTTTCCCTCTGAGTGGGAGAGGCAGGGAGTTCACGTGCCCCGGGGATTTAATTAGGTGCTCTAAGAGCCCTAGATATCGTGGTTATAAAAAAATAAAGGGTCAAAGTTATTTTATTTAAACTTAACTGGAGATTTTTTCACCATACGGAATGTTGAGTTGGTGGATATAAACTGTCCATATAATTAGGAAGCTTCTAGATTGGCCACCTAGACAATTCCCTCATCTACATCAGTTCAATACCCTACATATTGGACAATTCTGGTGTATTATTTTTAACTAAATAGATAAGAAAAGGGGCTTTCCTACCAAATGGTGTAGAGGGGTTGTTGGCAATAGATTTCTCTTCAATAGGCGGCCTTATCCTACATAAACTACATGTATCAAAGAATTTGGTGGTGTTGTACCTATTTTTGGCTTAGACTTCTCGAGGATCCCTCTACAGTATTCACCACGTAGGATCATCCTTTCGGAGCCAGGCCCTAGACACCATCCAAATTATGTGCAATTTTGTTGTAGTTGTAGAGGGGTTGCATTCCCATTGACATTTTACTGCAGACTTTTACGTAATAGCAGTTTTGCTACATTTTGGGTTGTATAGATGGATATGAGTTTAGTTCTTTTATTAGTGATGTGTGATGGAGTTGTACTCCCTTGATGAATTTGATATAATGGAATGTGTAGATACGTAGAATGGACGATTTCGATTAATTCCGCTGTAATAATTCATTTGAATGCTAATGTTCATTTTCTGCTGCACATGATATGAATGGAAGTTTATATGGAATGGATTTTAATAAATGTATTTTCGTTGCAAGTTAGTATATTATGGGTAAAGAGTGAGTGCATTTTTCCATTGCGAAGTTTTGTAGATCATATACAAAGCTTAAGGGGGAAAGACGAGATCAACTTTTTTTTTTTTTTTTTAATTTTAAGGAAAATGACTTATGGGCATACGAATGTAAAGAAAAGCAATATAATGATTGTATGTATAAGTTTTAATATCGCAACCCGAATCTGAGGACCGTCTCAAGCAGACCACGCCTTGGAAATTCAGGTTCGAAACGATGTGGCTCACGCACTATTGCTTTAAGCAGGTTGCAGAATCAGTTTGGAACGCTCATTAGAGGAAATAATTCAAATCAAAGAGAAGCTCATAAAAATTCAATCATCCCAGCTAACTGAGGAAAACCAAATGAAGAAGGGGAGCTCTTTGAAAGGTTCAATGAATTGCAAAAGAGGGAAAAATTATATTCGTTGGCGATTGGAACACAAGTTCTTTTCATTTTTCTACGTTGAATCATAGAAGGAAGAATAGAATCAATGGCTTAAGGTTGGCTTCAGGAGATTTGACATCATCCCTTCCCGAAATTTTAAAATGTTTTATCAAGTATTTTATGGAGCTTTTCACAACATCTAACTCGCAACAAATGCCTGAGGATTTTGATTTTTTCTAGAGAGGTTGTAACCGAGGAAGAGAATGTAAATTAAAAATGTAGTAGAATCGATGGAACATATGAAAGTGCCTGGCCCATGTGGATTACCGGCAATGATTTACCAAAGGTGTTGGGATACAATAGATAATGACTTGGTCAATTTTGTTCAAGAATGATTAAGAACCTGTCAGGTACCTAAATTAATCATAAATATATTACCTTGATCCCCAAAAACCAAACATAATACCGTTATACAATGTTACCAACAAAGTGGTTGCTAAAATTATAGCCAATCACATCAGGCCGATACTGGATAGATTAATTTATCTACTTCAAGCTGCCTTTGTGCTGAGATGACATATATTTCTGACAACTATATAGTTTCTTGAAAATAATTTCTTTATGGCTATGTCTGTTTGCAAAGATTTTGATAGAAAATGTGAGAAAAAAAATAAAGATATTTTGGAAAAAGTTATGTTTCACAATTGGTGAAGGATTTCCTACACTTAATTTGTCTGTGAGGACATGGAGGAACAGAAAAATTGGGTGTAGGAGATCCTTTTCCAATTGTGAAACAT